>VXBC01012978.1:2064874-2232034 GCA_013399945.1 Ploceus nigricollis
ATTTGTGAAACACAGACCAGGAGAAAAAAGAGTGTCCCAGGTCGTCTTCTGCCATATTCTCAAACTTCCTGAAGTATCAGATTCCCTTTACTGTTGGTACTTGGGGCTCTGGGACACTCAAAGTCATTCTTTTATCATAGCATTCTTAATACTTTTCTTTCTATATGAAGATACGTAATTTAAATTTATATTTAAATATGCCAAGTTGAAAGCTAGTAATGATAACCAGAAGTATCAGTGGCTTCCACTAGTTAAATTGTTCTGTGTCCAGAACAAATTGTATAGGTGGTGGAACGTGCTATTTCCCTGAATGAATGGCATATCTCAGGGATGACCCCCAGGTCATTTTAGGCTAAATGAATCTTTACTTATTTTCACATGTAAAGATAACTATAATTCATTGAAGAGGATTTCCAGTACACAAAAGCACAGATGCCTGACATTAGTTTGGAAAGGGATAAAATTATGACCAAGGGGAAACATATTTCCACAGGATAGCACATTCAAGGATCATTAGCATCTAAGTAAAACTGACATTTGTTTTAGCCAAGTGCTCAGATTTGGGAGAGCACTTGTCTTTGGCAGGCCTCCATGACAAAACATAGCTTTACAGGATCACACTTTGAGATTATTGGTGTGTAAGAGCATCCACTGGACAAGTCTCATCAAGATTTTTGTCTGCTGTCTATCAGTAGCTGCTATACTAAATTTTCTACACCATATGTGCAATATAGAGTTGCAGCTTGCAGAACACTTGGAAATGCTCAACGCTTAGCTTGCAGCAAGTGCAGCCTGTCAATAATCCACATTACTCAGAGTGGAGCATCAACAGATTAAAACATTCCCCCACTATGCCACACACCACAATAGACTTTAACAGCTGTGAAAGAGCCATTGTGTCACCATTAAGTGTTTTGTCATGGTCTGTCAGACAATACGAAGGAAAATTTCAATCTGTAGATTGGTGCTAAGATAAAACGGAACAGCTCATTCAAATACATATATAATCTTCTTGTGAAAGATTTACATGCAAAATTCCTCTTGGCATTATGGGAATTAGCTCTATGAATCCCACACACACTTATGGCAGCAGGATAGACCCTTGTGCCAGCGTGGCAACAAAAGAATTGGAAATTTGTTATTGAATGAGCATTGAGCATTTACTGGTAGGTAGGCTTGTTGTCTTTCATTGGTTCTTTTCCTTGACTGAATTAGCAAGCTGTTTTAAATCCTTTCATGCTCACACCCAAAAGGCACTGGTATTTATTTTGCAACACTTCAACCAAGTAATTTCCCTCTCCCTGCCCTCCAAAACCTCCTTTGAAAAGCATCCATACTCCTAAACTTCTCACGCCCCTTCATCCTGAGTATAAAAGGAAACATTTCTAAATTGGTGCATACAAACTTAATTGTACTGTGTTAATTCTCAGGTCTGCCAGCAGTGAGAGGATTTCCTGACACTTAACAAAAAACCAGGCGTGCTGGAGTGACCTTACACCAACAAAGTACATCCATCATACCAGGGCAAGCAGCTCTGCCAGCATCAGGTTTATAGAAAGTACAGCTTGTACTGGTAGGTTGTTATGAGCCTTTAACAGGTCCCACAGAAGGAAGCTATTGAGAGCTAGAAGACATGCCAAAGGAGAGAACTCAAAGTATTCCTGCAATGCCTGTGAATCCTGTCATGATACCACTTCAACGGGGTACAACAACACCCCTTGTCCAAGGCAAGTATCATATTCCAGGGAAGAATTCAGCAATATTAAAAGATTTACCACCTAGTCTTGTCTTTGCTGTTTCAGAAACAAGAAAACCGTTTATGTAAACAAGTCTTTTACATGAGAAAATTCTGAGTTAGTTCTTGAGGACCTCGTTCATACTTCTTCCCTTTTAAATTATTCCTTTAGACACTAATCTACTACATTGTTTCACATCAGAAGCCTCCAATAAGACTTAAAAATCATACAGCACCTCTAATGTAATTTTATTTCTCATTTAGACAGATGGTCACACATTACAGCCCACTCTGTTTAGATTCACACAAAACCTAAATAAATCTTGTGCATTGTGCTCACTTTAAATATCACCCAGTCTTAAGAAAAGCTGAGCTAAGGTAAGACATCTTTAGGGTGCTGTTCTACACCAGAATCAACATGGCAAGGCATTTTACCACATCTGGAACAAACACTGGATTAGAAGTAACACTAGGTGGTTTGGTTTGGGCATCCATTACTACAGGCTTGTGTTTCCTCTCAACAAAGTTTGTGCTAAGGCTTTCCATTCAATTTTATGCAAACCAAACACAAATATGTCACCTCATTTTAACTTGCACATTTTTGATTCATGAAAACAATGGAAACAAGAAAGTTAGTTGCCAAGAGCAGTCTAACAACATCAGACTGTCAGAAAACACATTAAATTAGAAGTTTGTATAGTTTCTGGCCTCACATAACAAAGCAGAGAACAGCTTTGGCTGCAGGGCCATTCTAATACAGAAAGATGTGTTTTAATAATGGATGCAAAGTATTTTATCAGCACAGCAAGGAGGGATGAGGGTGGGAAGATGATGAATGACTTAAAATTCTGCAGGGGGTTTCTACTGATGTAGTTGTTTAGAAAGATGCCATGCTCTGTCACACTGCTTTCCCTTCTCCGGGCTATAATGAATTGAGGGCAGCTAGGGAATCATAACCTCATGCAAGAGCACAGCATGGCCTTATCTATCTTTAAGATCTAGTGCTTTGCTATCTCCAGTCATGTGGCATCAGCTCAGAAGATGAATTTTTTCAAAAGAACCAAGTCAGAGTCTAGACCCTTTGCCTGCAAGGACTGCTGTTTGGATTAGTAATCAGAACATGACCTTTCCACTGCTCTCAGAGACAGAGTCTATGAGGACATGCCCAATTTGCTTTCAGACTCTTTATCTGCCTTGCAAAACAACAGGACCTTTTTGTTAACTACCTCAAAGCTAAATATTCAAGGGACTAATTATCCATAATTAGTGTTCAGGAATGGTATCAGCTACACTAACCTTACATGCTTTTGCTCAAAGACTCTCTTCTTTTCACGAAACAACTAAGATGCCCATGTCTCTTGTGCAATTTATTTCATGGCAGTGTTCTACCTAGTGCCCAGCCTAGATATTGACCCTTAATATCAGCATTAAAAGCACCTGAACTTATATGCATGTGCATCATCTGTTTAAGACCAATTCACATCACTGCCAGTGATTCCAGAAATACCCATTTACATTTTGCTTTCTCTGGTACCCAACTAAAACAAAGTAAAAGCCAAAACTTCAAAAAGAAATTCTGACTAATTTTTAGTAAGACTCTTCCAGAGCTGTTCCAAGGAAACAGCTGAGAAGATACAGGAAAATTAACTTTAGAATGTATAATCAAAGGGGCAATTTGCCTTACAGTACCTTGGAGCATGTCACTATCAAATGGCACACACAACACTCCTAATAAATAATAAGCTGCAAATGCTGTTGTTAAAGCATACAGGCATTAAATAAAATATTAAACCAGAGGTAAAAAAGTGGTTCTTGGTCTTTAGCATCAGCAAACCACAGGAACACCAGCCCATAACATGTATCAGTTGTCAGGGACCTCACAGAGCACATGCTGAATGCAAATTCTGGTGTCATTATATAGCGTCTGATTCAGCTGCAAATTGGAGCAAAACAGCAGATCCTGAGTCACAAAACACAACCCTGGGAGCAAATTAGACAGGAAATATCCAGGAGGTCAAAATCACAGATGACAGTTTAACAATATTGGAGATGGAATGATGTAAAATTAAGGTGGATTTTCATTGCAAGACCTGGAAACTACAGTAAAAGCTGCATTACAAACAGGTTAGAGATGGAGAGAAACTGTAACAGAGAGAGCCTGAGCTGGCACTGCTACTTGTGCAAATAAGTATATACTTCTCAATCTTTTATCCCAGCAGGGAATGTGATTCCTGGCCTTCCTGAAAGCAGGCCATCCAGCCCATTATCTCCTTTGTACATTTGTCTCGCAGAAAGTGCATGAACAACACAGAACTCTAGTAACAGGTTGTACTTTTGAGGGTCTAAACAGCCACAAAGCTGGCAATTCTCTGAATACACTGTGTTTAATGGCTTTGAATACAGAAGAGGAGGCAGCAGCATTTCATCTATGGAACTGTTAAAGGCCATTTATTACATTTTTTTGGAAAATACATGCTTATATTAGATTCCAGGGAGTAAAAGGATGTGTTGACAAAGGGCACATTTATTAGAGGAGATTTAATTGCATACTTAACCTTAGGTACATGCTGTTTTAATGGCAAATAAAAATATGCCAAGCATTTTGTATTTTTCAGAACAAGGGCCAAAGGCAACAGAAGAATCAAACTCTCAACACAGAGAAATCTTTTCTTTTTCTTCATTTCATCACAGCTAAAGCAACCTCTAGATGCTCTCAAATTAGAATATCTGCATAATAATAAACAAGATGTTTTACAGAAGGGGAGCTTTGTTCTCTGCAGACCCAATTTTCCCACCCACCAATCTGCATATAAACTACATTCTAATGCATCTTAATGGCAAAACAAGTGTCCTTACAACTAGTGGGCAATACTTGGTAAAAATGATGTTATCGTTAACCTGTTTGCTCCTTTTTAATCTCTATTTTGTTGCACTTTCTACCAAACTTTTCCTCTCCTACAAGCGCATGGCAAAGCAGCTTGTCACACTGAGGGAAATCCACTCCAATCATCTCCTATTAAGCAATATGCTCTCAGTAACTGCTAAAATCACAGAGGCTACAGGGACCTAAATTGTCCTCCAAGGTTTAGAGGGAGATGATACACAATTATGTATTGCAAACATCATTTTTGAGGGTAAAAAGAAACAAAACAAATGAACATCTACATTCACTCAAGAGGAGAAAATCAAATTGTGAGAAAAATCACAACATTGATCTTTCCTCTGATTGAACATAATCACCACAGTCATGTTCTAGAAAGTCAACTCCCCAAACCCAGAGTCACTCTGCTGGTCTTCAGAGTCTTTTATGTTCCTAGGGAAACCAAGGGGACAAAAAGCACACAGTCATGTCCATCACCATGAACCAGTAAGGTACAAGGGTGGTTATCTGAGAGGAAATCTATCCATTATTAGGTACCAGAATTTTCCTCCCAGTGTGAGAAGGGAGGATGTGAACTGCTTATTTACAGATTAGACACTCTGTGTTCCTTGTGCTGTGAGCAAAGATCATGTCAGTGACCAAACAGAAGTGAAAACAAAAATTATGTGGGCAAACAGTTGCAATTCTAAGACAAAACAGGCAACTTGTTTTCTTGGTTTGACAAAACAGTTTCTTGGGGAGAAGAAATAACAGTTCCTTGTTACATTGGCCCACTGCTCCTGATAACCTGGGTGAAAGAAGCCTGAATATAATTCAAAACACCCCATCACAGAAGATGGGGAATAGCCAAATATTTGGCTATTCACCCAGTACATCAATCATTTGAATTGTTCCCGTCTTCTCACCACAAGCTTAAGATTTAAACCAAACCTAAGGCTTAGTCTCAGAAGATGTTTGACTTTCTGAAGAACTCAGAAAAGAAGAATGAGACAAGTTACCAAAACAATAACCACATTTTTTTGTTGTAGCCCCTCTGCCTTCATTCTCTGCCTGTGCATGGGTTGTACAAGCTCTATGTGACTGTGTGACTGCAAACCCTCCTGAGACTGGCAGCCACAGAGCAGGTGTGTCATGTTTATGCCTCCTCCTCTGGTAATACAGGAAACCTCTCGGCACGGCAGCGCATTTGCCACGGTCAAACATCACAGTGATACAACCAACAGGCACTTGAATCCTACCAAAATAACTTAAGATCACAACTATTTATCTGAGTGAATAATAATGATGATTCTTCCTGTGACAATGCCACCCTGTACTAAAAAATAATGTATTCTCACCTCTTGTAATGCTGTGAGCAGATACACAGACTGAAATTCCAGCATGTGACAGGAGTTAAATTTTTTATTCTCATATTCTCAGAGATACCAAAGAATGGGAAACAGTAAGAATAACAAGGTAATATAAAGAAACAATAATATTTGAGCCTAAAATAGGTTTTTGTACAGTGAAAATAATACACAAATTCTACTTAATTCTATGACCGTTTTGATAAGCAAACACATTTTTCTTTACAATTTCTGATGGGAAATGGAGGAAGAGAATCATGCTTGTGAAAGATACCCAAGACCCCAACTCATGTCTTTTTACATCTCCCAGTTGGGTGTGTATTTACCAATTCCATACAGTTATTCTACTATCTTATATTTTGAGACATCACAGAGAAGGAAAGATGTGCTTGGTTTTATCAGTCAGTCTTTTTTAAAGGATCACCTGCCATTTGCATTTATTTCTTCACGTCTTATCAGCAGTGTTATTCAATTCTTCCATTCTGTCCATGTACCCTTCTAAGCTTACCATGAATGAATGGACATTTAATTTAATTAAAAAGAAAACCAAAAAAACCCAAAACCCATCCCCAAAATGGTGAGAAAGGGAAAGACTCTATTAATGATCCAGGCATTATTTTTCACTTTTATGATACCAGTCCAAACTATGCATTAAGATACAATGAAATTTTAAGGTAAAAAACAGACTACACAGAGCAAAAAAATCATAAGGTTTCTACTGCCATGAAAGGATGCATGAAGAATATGGAAAAGAAAAAGGGGATTAGGAAAAATTTACTTAAGAGAAGAATAATTAAAAAGTTCACATGTGAAAGCTGGAACTGTAGCTTATCTGAAAAGTCTTAAGCTCCTATAACTAAACAAGCAGACAAACAAAATCTACTACTGGTAAATTCCTAATTCCCTAACCTGAAAAAAATCTGTTCATGTCCTGAGAGTTCACTTAACAGAAGACTGTGTACTTTGTAGTATTTGAGAAAAAATCTTGGACTTCTGAGACTAAGTCTGAACATGTTTGATGAAACACAAACTAATGTATATAATATATTAGTCTATATATTAGTCTAATAGATATCCTGAATGGAAGATGACTAAGCAACTCATTTCAGACACTTCAGGGATGGATACTGAAATAGGAAGTTTGACATTGATCAGAATCTCTGAGTTGTCCAAAAAAGATGGTCAGCACCAGGAGGAAATCCTCATTTCTCCCTGCTTCATGTCCATTAAAGATTAATTCAAAACAAAAGTAAACCAACACTTCAGAGTGTTAAAAAATGCTAAGGTTTTATCGGTCAGAATGGCAGAGCTCTGCCATCCCAACCAAGCAAGCTGAGCTCATGAATTGAATCCTCTGAGGGCACCTAAACAGAACCTGTAGCCATGTGGATAACCTCCCTGAATGGAAGCCTAATTTAATAAGAAGTGTAGTTCTCTTTCCAGCAGTCAGGCTGAACTATGGATCTGATTTTGAGGAATTATAGTATTTCACAGTCAAGCAAGTGGAAGGAATATTTTGAGTGACTTAAATCCCCACTCCAGAGGAAAAAGAAAAGCTTTCACATTGACATGTAACCATTTATGATATACTTAGGTATACTCTAGATGCACTTTTCTTTCTAACAAAATTCAAGTACAAAAGAATAAAAGTACTGTCAATTTATCCCTCCAGTAAGTGCTACCTTGTAAGGTTTTTTCTTCTCTCAATGTTTTCCACTTGCTTAGCTCCAGATCCTGCTGTTAATACCTACATTATGCATTTTGTCACATAGGATACAAACACCAGCACCAACAGAAACAGGTCAACAAAACTGTTCTTAGAATGAATGCTTTCCAGTATTGGCTTTTAAAACTTATCTATACTCATACCAAATTTCAAAATACACTTTAAAAGATATCTATTTTATTGCAGTTTTCTCCCATGAAGTATGGGTGCATAAAAAAATTTTGTTTCCATACACTAAAAAAGACCTTTCTATGCATTTTCTGTACATACAGAAAACTTTCAGATGACACTTTTTTCTCATTGACAATTACAGAAATCAATATATCATACAAGATTTTTCAAGACCCAACACAAACTAGAAACATCTTTTTTTCCCCCCCCCACAGTGAACCTTTATCTAAGTCCAGCTCAGAGAATTCTAGGGATATTTTAATTAAAGCCTACTCTGTTACAAGCTGTCATTACACATAAATTCAAGGATGACTACTGAAAGTGGAAAAATATTCTTTAGAATATCTTTGATGCTTAAACAGTCAGTAAGGGTTAAAGCCTCTTTGAGCTATTTAATTGCAAATTGCAAAAACTGCTTAATATCACTGCTATAGATAGTAAGTTGTTTTATGCATAAATATGTCAAGGTCATTTGGTGCCATTACTAATATAAGAAGCCATTTCAGTATGAATGTTATTAATTGGAGGATTAATCAGTCATACAGCAATGCTTAAGCAACTTCTTCACAAACCTTGCAAATTCCAGGGTCATCTCTCCAAATATTTAAAAAGGACAATTACTTCTGTCCCCAGCTTACAAATCTTTCAAGGTCACTAAGTCAGGTCCCACCTACCAATTTATGAAGAATTTCTGCCTCCAAAGAGGAAACATAATTTACAAACAACAAATAAAATTGGCTCTTACTACCACTCTTTGTCCTCACTACATTATTTCCTACATGTTACTAATCAGAATCCCTTATTATGATTTCATAATTTGAGTACATTCACTGTTATCTGCTTTAGCTTGCCCACAACAAACTGAAAGGGTCAAATGTAGAAAAGCACCTTTAAACAGTGTACCATCTCTGGGTGACCAGGTCTCTATTAATTTTTAAAATAAGCAAAATTATAGCTAATTATGGATGACAAGAAAACACCCAAAATAACTAAAATAATGAAAGACGCATTACTGAAAAATTTAAGAAAGGACTCAAACTTGGAGATGAACAAAACAATATTAAGTGAAATAACAAGAGGAGCTCTAACTTTTAAAGTATTAAAAAATCTGCAGATATTAGAAATAAGTTATTTCAAGTAGTCTATCCTTCTTTTATTGCAAACACCTTGAATTTAAACATTAATCTGGGATTTTCCCCTCCATAGAGCAACATTCCCCAGCTAGAAAGCAGACCAGATTTAACTCTTTAGATATTGCAGTGAAGCCCACGTAAGTTCATATTCTTCCATGATGCCAACAGGCCTTGGGTTGCATCCTTTGGAAATATTAAATTACAGGTTTTCAACTCACTGAGAAACGAGTCATTAGGCAATATGCACAGTTCATAAACATTGGCATCAACCACCCATATGGAATTCAACCATCCCTGAGAAATTAAATAGGCATGCTATATAAACAATCACACCTTTAGATAAAATTTACATAAAATTTCACATATACACCTGTACATCAAACTGCTGATACTTCCCCACTTTTCTTCTTCTGTTTATTCTTGCCTGTAATCAACACCACAACACCTTCAAAACACACACATTCACAAAGGCTAGAGCTTCCAAAATAGTCTCTTTCTGCCCCTCTCTCTATGGGGAGTCATGGAAATGCATGATTCTTCTCTAGGTGGCTTTAAACAACATCTCCCTTTCCTGCCACACAGCCGAAGGGAAGGTAAAAGGCAGGAAAGCAGAGCCCGGCTCCTCCTGTCAGACACACCTGGTGAGTCTGAGTCCCTCTGGCAACGCTCAGGCTCTGTGTAAAATGGGGCACCTGGCCCAAACTTGTGCTGGGACATTTTCTGGGCAGGAAGATACAGCACACATGTGAACCCACTGCTACCTCGATATGACAAGTGCTCTGAAAGATTTCTTTGGTTTTAAGACTAAAAGCCTTTTCCAAAATCCACACCTGAGCTCAATGCAGCAATCCATCTGCTGATTTTGAGAGGAACTTCACCACATAGAGCTTGACCTAGAAGTGAACCAATACTACCAGGGTGAGTCTGCTCTTTTTGGCCTGCCTTAATACCTGACACCATGACATAAAGTGCCATTTTCCTCAGAAATAGGTTTGTTGGGGTTTTTCCCCTGTCCATTTCACAACTACTTTTTATAGTACTTGATGAATCACAGCAAGAGAGACAACTTAGATAAATTGGATCATAGCCAGTAAAACCCATCTCACAGCTGCTCTCTACCTCTGCAACAGAAACATCCTTCATCATAAGATCTGTTAAAATAAGCTGTCAATAAAAATTCTCTGCATTTATCTGGAAAAGAGTTGCTGGCAGAAAAGGCCAGTAGCAATAAAATCAGAGGCAGGTTCTGCAGCATCAGTCAGCATTCAGTGAGGAAAAATAATCAAACCACTGCCTTACACTTAATTAGGATTAGGCAGAAGAAAATATGTGGCCAAATAAATATTCGGTCTTTGTAAATCCCCTGAGCTCTACTAAGCTTTACACCTATTGGCACCCACTGAAAGTACAAGTGCCATTCTCTGGAAATGAAATGCCATATACACTGATCTGGAAGAGAGAGGAAGATGTTTATATCCTTATTAACATCCTGTACATCCCATCTAACATTTTCCTTTCAATGCAGTGCCATAGGGAAGTACCCTACCCTGAGCAGGCCAGCAATTTCTACACAGAGAATGCCACCCCTGGTTTTGGATGTGGTATCTTGTTTAATGGCAGTCAAAAAGCTGTTCTAATGCTGGATATTACACAGCAAAGTGTTTCTCTATGCACTGCACAGGCATTGGAATAACCTTAATAGTGAGTCTTGTTGCAACAGCACTAATGAAGTCATTTTGCATGTAATGGAAATAAGGCAATGAGACAGTAAGGAAATTGTCCAGCCACAGGCAGAGCCAGGAGAAGAAAAGAGATTTTTCAATTCTCAACCTGTTGCTGTCACTTCTAGACCATATTTTAATCTCCTTAATAGTCCACTATTGATCAACATACAGAGGTCCTGTCGAACTTCACATGTCTTAAGCAGAAAAGACAATACCAGCTGATCTTTATTGGCAGGAAGGTACTCCATTGTCTTGGAATGATCTACTAAGAACAAAACAAGGTTCAAAACAATCCAGCACAAGGCACAAACAGCTGAGGAAGAAGTAATTAATCTTCTATTCTTCCAAGGCTTAACAATACTTCTTTTTGCTTACACAAAAAAAATACTTTTAGAGAATAACTAGAATTGCATCATTACTGGTTAAGTAAGAGCTAGGAAGAGGAAAAATTATTATGCTCAAAATGCCAGTTTAAAAAGAGACTCTTCCAAAACTTTGTTGCATCACATAAGCTTCTGAGGTCCCAAGATTGGAGTAACTTACCCACTGCACACAAGTCAAATGAAAGCAGTTCAAATTGGGTGGACAGAGGAGATTTGGTTCTTTAAAAAAAGACAGCTGAGCTGCATCTCTCTGTAAGTCCCAGTGAAGTCCTCAAAATCAAATTTAAAGAATGGTGAAGTATGCAGATCTGTCACAGGCTTCCTTACCGAGGGATAACACCACAGAGGATTGGTTTGATTAGTACCTAGCTTCATACCCTGGACAAGAGGGGACACTGCATTAGCTAAGAGTGTCTACTCTCCTTCACTGAAGACTGTGGAACTTCATGAAAATGCGTGCTTTTTGTCACTTAGGTTATTTGTCAACAAAACCTTCACTTCTCAAATTAGCTGCCAACTGAAGGCATATTCACGTTTCAGTGTTTGAGGTTTAGTATCAAATCCGTCACAGATTAAATTGGCCAGTGTTATTTCCCACTGCCAATAGTTTATGGGCTTGCACAGAATAAGTCAGGTTCTTCCCTTTTGACTGGACAGAGTTGAAGCTGTAGCTCCCACTGTAACCATCTGACTATTTCATGGGCTTGGCTAAGGTACTTCTGGTTTCTCCCACTGACATTGTTCTTTAAAACAATGGGTTTGAATATTTTAAAGTAAAAGGACTTCAAGCCAGCCCTTCATCTTCCATTCCTTTTAAAGTGACCGTGGATTTATCTCTTCATTTGTCTTTGGGCACCTGTTCACCCAGAGATGAAATACCACAACCCACTCCTGGTATGAAACCTCTGCATATTCCTTTCTGAAGAGCTTTCATATAACTTGTTTGTGTTTATCATTAATTCTTTTTTCCAATCATTCATCTGAGTCCTTCCTTCTGTACATAATCCTCACTTGAAGAGAGAAACAAAGTTTCAGTGTTTTCTTAATGTGCATTTTATTCTTGCACTGTGAATCAGTGCATTTTTTGTTAAGGCAATTTCTTCCACATTCTCTCAACCAGCAAGGAGCTGAAAGTTCATCAGTAGCTGCAGGATACAGCAAAGAGAAAGCAAAACAAACTGCAGGGCTATGCATTGCTTCCTTTGGCAATGACGGAACAAATCCAATAAAAGACGTGCACATCTTTTATCTAAATTTCCAAAAACTGCACCACAAACAGCATTCAGATGAATGAAGATGGGCAGATGTCATGTTTGGCAGTACAAGCTAAGCAACAAGTGGTCTGAAGTCTTCAGGTTGATCATATAATTGCCAAAACATCATCAACAGAAAGACACCAAAAATGGTGTAAACCCTTGTCCCGCTACAGGTTCCACCATGTGAGGCACTCTCAAATGACACAGTCTACCAGGCACAGCAGCCTCCTGGAAAGGCACACACCTACCCCCTGTTTGCCCAAGACTGTGCAATGTTCATGCTTATGGTTTCATTATGAAATACAAACTCCGGGAGAGGCAGCAGTTAATGCTCTCCTTACTCCTCTTGTATGAACAATAGCCAGCTTTTGGGAAGTCAGTGAGGAAAGCTGTTAAGAGTTCTAAATACTAAGAATTTTAGGAAAGGAAAGCTCTTGGTTCGTGCTTGCTGTTTTGCGACAAGTAAGGTTAACCGTGCCTTACTTGTATCAAGGAAAAAAGTGATCCATGCAGCACACTGAATAAAGAGCTAGGAGGTGCAGCATGGTGAAAATAAACCAAGATTTACAAAGTAGAGGAAGGAATGCAATTTCATGATTGAATACTCACATGAAATATCATCCTGATCCCTTTTCCCCGAACTGCCCACATGCACCAACATCCAACAACCAATTACCCGGCAAGTCTAAAGCAAACCCAGAACAGCAGTCAAGCCCCCTAGGCACTAAAGATCAAGCACTGGTCAGTGTGTCAGGGCTCCTTTCCCAGCAGTAAAGTTCCACCCCCCAGTCTCCCTAAAGCCCTCTGAGCCTCTCCTCCGCTGCTCTGAGTAAAGTCAGTTCCATGCTTACTTTCCAGAAGCTTCTTAATACTGACATTACTCAATACCCATTTCTTTTGCCAGTAAAACTTGATGGAATTACTAAACAAATTTTAGAAACAGCTTACTGGAAAAGAATGTTGTCTTTGAAATCTACAGCATTTACAACAAATTCCTTTCGTTATGCCTTCTACTTGGTAATTAAAAAAAATTTAAAATTAATCTGCTGTCTTTATACTCAAGCCTTCGAAACTATTTTCTTTCATGAGCAGTAACAGTTTTCCATTCATACAGCATTATTATATGAGAATTTTTGTGTTAAAGAAGAAGAATATTCCACAAATGCCCAGGCACTTTTTGGCCACAGTACTCCTACAGAAGATACTTAAGTTTTCATATTGAAATTTATACCAAAAATGCTGGTGAGTATAGTTCTTACAATGACAACAGGAGATCAGGGAGTTTTAGTTTGGACAGTGAGAATGCTCAGTAGTCTCTTGAACTACTCAGCTTCGGGAGAGTCTTTGTCTGCTAGATGTGAATAATGTTTCCAGCATTACATTTGCTGCGCCCTTATGGTGGAATTTCACTCAAGATATTACAATACATAAATATATGGGTGTCTCTGTGTATTACTAGAAACAGTGGCATGAACCCCTTTCTGCAGCAGATGTAGAAAATATTTATTTTCCTCATGCTGATACCTTCAGGGACTCATGAAAATAGTATCTCTTACTGACCAGAGGCAACATACCATAAAGACAATGCATACGTGTGGATGTCTGTCCATTAGGTACCAAGATGAAAAAGAAGATGATATTTATAAAGATGAAAAAAAGGGATGATATTATATATATATGTATACATACACACACACCCCAAAGCAATCACTAAAACACCTAAGACTGGAGTAAATGCTACTTTTGGGATAAAAAAGAAAAAAGGTGCAGGAAGCATTGAAGGAATACCATCTTTACTCTAGCAGAGGTGATCTACCAGGACCTCTAATTGCAACAAGACAAGCTTAATATTTGTCTATGTCATTTTACAGCAGAAAAGGCTAAATAAAACAACCCCTCCATCCCCGTCCCCATCAGGAATATGCCAGTTTCGTTGGACCTTTTTTCACAGAAGATTTTTCTCAGGCTCAGAAGAGAACTTCCACCACAGAAGAACAAGCAATGCAGTACCACTAGAATTTGAAGAGTTTACAAATTACTCTTGAATTCAAATATGCATTTAATACTAATAAACTAATGGACATTACAGCCTAAGTGACCATGATACTCTACTGACTTCCACCTGCACAGATAGCCTAAGCTTCCTGCAAGGCATGAGATTTACTGGACCACTATGACCACTATGACAAGCACTACTGCAATTCTGGAGTTGGAAATTAAGGCACCATAAGATTAAAAAAAGATGTTTGCCAGGGATTCAATTTAATGATTCGAGATATGGGTCTAATTTCCAACAGAATACACAAGAAATGTTGGTATTTGCTATTTCAAAGGGACAATTTCCCAAAGCATTTAGGATTACTTTAAAGAGCTCCGAACAGAAGGAAAACTTGCAGAAAACCTGACCTCTTTAGATTAGTTTATTAGATGGGATCCTAAAATTTCTGATGACTTTCAAACAGCTTTGTAATGCCACACTGGTAGGAAACGTAACAGAGAGGCAGACAGAAAAATTGCCCTGTATTTCAGAGTTGTTTATTCAAAATAGTTATGGGCCTTTGAATTTTTCACCTACTGTGAAACTTTTCAGTTCACCATGCCTTATCTTCACATGTTGTAACATAATATAGTAGTGAAGCATAACACATATGTGTTCAAGAGTATTCAACATCAAAATACTTTTTGCTGTCATTTTTCAGAATAAGGAGGAGTATTTTTGACCTCTTAAAATGAGACCAGAAGTTGGCAAGAACTGGCTAGTGTACTTCAGGGACTTTTTCCACCCAAGAGCAGAGAGCAAAGTGTTTGAGCAGATTGAAATTTCTGAGCTGGTCTACATTTTCACAGGAAGCAACAGCAGTGTATTCCACTGCACTCTACCCAGTGCTGAAACAGCCTTCAAAAGCAACACAAGGTTTTTGGGCAAGAATTCTCAAGGATTACCCTTTGCCTTCTCTTTAAAATGGATGAAATACATTAATAGTTTATATCTTAACCTCTTCTAACCATCTTGCAGTGTTCAACAGGGATGGAAATTTTTCTACTTGCACGCTGCAAATATACACAGTGTGAGTATATAAATGTGAATTTCCACATATTGTGCACTGCCTAGTTATTGACTTTGCAAAATTAGTACATTCTGTTTCTCAAAATCTACAAAGAAATCTCTTAATACAAGCAGTACAGCCTACTAGGAAAAAACTCTATTAAATACCTTGTGCTACACCTAATGAATTGCAGTTTCAGAAACAGACAATTCAAAGGACTTCTTGCAATTGTTTCACCAATATAAAAGGGTCCACTCACAAAGTGGGTAATTCTAAACTGAGAACAAGGTAGCTTAAGGATTCAAATGAGTAATTCCTTCAAGAGAGATTCATTGCCAAGAAGCCATTACTGTAATCTGTTATTTGGGATTGGCAAAATGGTGATTTTAGCAACAGATCAATTTATTGACCCGAAACTAAACCTTGTGCACTCCTGAAGTCACAAACGCAGTTTTAAATGAACTACACCTTACTTACATTTCTCTAAAAAGCCTCTTTCAAAACGAAGGAGGGGAAGAGCTGACTGGATAAATGATTCTGTTACCCAAGAATAAACACCATACTAAGCCATTTATATTATCTTGCCTGCACAGCACAGTATAACATTTTCCTTCTATATAACAACGTACTCTGAATTTACAGAACAGAGATATTATATGTTATGACAGAACTGTTTTATCCTGTTCAAAAAATGACATGCATCAATGGGAAAACATCAAAAGAGCAGAAGGAGAAGATTTTTTATTATTACAGACAAGGTAGTCTGTCGTAAATTAGTGAGGCCATTATCAGCCAGAACACCAATATATGCTCCCTGACAGAAGCCCATTTCAGGAGCTGGTGACATTTTGATTAATGCTATATAATAGCACTGCATTTTACATGCTATATATCTTTAGAGAAGTATAGCACCTTGGACAGGATTAAGTCATTGGACATTAAGAAGCAGGGTATATGCCTTAATTAAACATTTGATTATGACTACTAATTATTTCTCAAACTAAGACGACAAGACTAACAACTGCTTTATGGAATAAAGGGTTTCTTGTTTTTATACTATGTGAATAGATGCAGAAACAACATCCAGTGTGCTAAAGGCATTAATAAGAGATAATATATTTTCAAAAGTGAAAACACTCCAGTTGATTGCATTAGCCCTGCTTGTGCTAGCAATTTTTCTTAGAGGTTGTTTTCTGGAAATTGTTTCATAGGTGATCCATTTCTGTAATAGCTTCATTGTTTCGTCTTTCACAGAAAGGTAAGTCAGGTTCTTAGAAGAGAAGCTGTGTTGGAGATTTGAGACATAACACTACTGAGTCACAAACACACTGTGTGTTTTAATGGAACAGCATTAAATTTGGGATTACTGTTCTGCTTTCAAAATGTGGCTGAGCTTGATCTGGAGAGATAATCATCAAAACCAGGCAGAAAACAAGAGAGCCACCATTTTTAAAATAATATAGAAAGAAATGTCTAAAAAGAGATTTCCTATTTGCCTGACACACCTCCAGGGAAGAGATCCCTGCATATTCATTCCCACCTTAGGAACAATTGACAAGGAATGAGAAACAATGTGTCCAATGCCAGATACAAACTGTAGCTTAACAAAATGAAGCAGATGTAGAATTCCATAATTCATCTGCCTTCCACTTCCCAAACATGTCCTTGATCCTCCCTTCAGAGCAACAGCAGTGCATTAACCTCCTCTTCACAGCTGCCTTTCCCACCTCTCCATCTGCACGCTAGAAAGGCAAGATCAAGAAAATATAAGTGCTTTCCACATATGGGTAATCTAAAATTCACCTAAAATTTAGGAGAAGAATCTAGTTCATTTTCAGGAAACAAGAAGGAAATAATATATGTTTTAAAATAACACATATTTCACCTCCCTTTTACATCCTACATCCCTTTTTACTCTAAGATTCTTCTGTGAGTTTTGGATTCAAGTGAAGCCAGTGAGAACCATCACTGTACCACAGGTGAAACTTCAGCAGACCTGCATGGTTTTTTTTGGCTTCTTTACTTTTAAGTTAACTGGATTGATCAATCCAGTTTTGAGAGACAAGATGCTTTTTCACAGAGTATTTTATGTAACTAGCAGACCCACTGGTTGTGTTTGAGACACACACAGTGCAGGCTGTGTCCAGAGAAGACAAACAGAGCATACCATGGTCCACAAACATTGAAACTTTGTGAGTCAGTAAGATCTGCCTAAAAAAGTAAGAAACAAGAAGCAATTTGCCTTCAAGACCAACTCCCAGTGGTACAATGGGGATGGCCATGAACATCTCACATGGTACACACCCTTTCCTTTTACCAAGGGTCAGAGGAAAACAAGTAGACACAAAGAAATTTATTTCAACCAGTAAGGAAAGCATTGCCTGAGGAAGGCTGATTTTAGAAATATGAAGGCATGGATACTCATGGTGCTCCTTTTAACTGCATCTTTGTTTGAAATGCATCTGTTACTGCTTTATGGGACTTATAATACAGGCTCAAAACTTGAATTTCTTCACAGCTCTCCCTGATGATCTTGCCCTCGGGCACATACTGGTGCTCTCCCTCCTTTCAACCCATGCAGTTAGATCACATTCCTTATATTGGGTCAGCCCAAGCCTGTGTATTTTACTGTCTCTTGGGTGGATAGTGTCAGACAAGGAGAGATTAATGTATTATCACACAGCTTTTGATTTAAAATTAGCTTACCTATGGAATCTCTTTCAACTGGCCTTTTGAAAAGGATAATATATTCCAACCACTGAGCAAAGATGTCTCCTCTGGCATTGATTGAAATAAAAACGCATTTTGCTTGAAGAGGATTCCTTTTCTGACCCTTCTTTCACTCAAGACTTTTACCTGTAATTTGGTAACCGAAGCAAATCTCTAGCATACAGTCATTAACCTCATGAACCAAAGAAGAGCGAAGCTTGGCAAGAGAAATATCTATTTTACAATTTCCCTCCACTAGCATATGCCCAATTTTGTTTAATTTTCTAATCACTCTTCATTTACGCCTTCCAAGCTAATCTCTCCAGTCACAAAAGAAATAATGAGAAGATTGCATTCATGTACAATTAATGTTCAAATTGATTGTGAGTGAAAGTCAGATTTCACTCTGACTTAATTATGTAAATGAACACTAGAAAGAGTCAGGCAGGTGAAGACCACAGGGTTTGATACACAAGCATGTTGGCTTAACCCAGCTGAGTTCCCTTCTGCTTTGTGCACTCATACAGAGAATTAACAATTATTTTACAATGGAAAGTCCATATTAATCCCATTACAGCCCATACTGCCTGCCCATGTAGACAAGAATACTGTGTACTGGCAATGAAGGCTAAATGAACAAATTGAACTGTACCAAAATTAATCTAGCACATCAGAAAGGACTGATAAGTAAATGTGCATGGAATCAACTTAAAACCCTCACTTGATGTCATATGCCCACAACAGCATACATGCTTTTACAAAATAAAAGGGAAACCTGCATGTTAGGTTCTCTACTTTTACTATACAGACTTTGCTGATAATTTTGGAGATGAAGGTTTCCTACTGGCAAGTGATTTAGGGCCAAAATTATCGATAGGTATGATAAAGACATTTAATGAAAATAGGATTTTGAAAATGCCTATAAAAAATATAAGAAGGGCAAACAGTGGAGAACAGTGAGCTACAGCATATTTAAGACATTACTGAAACTTTCTTCAGACTCTAGTTCATGTTCATGAGCAAGTATATTTATCACTCACTCAGTTGCCAGCATTCTTGTGGCTGTTTCTCATCGAAGCTACAGAAGTCATAAAGTGCATTTTTAGGGGAAAGCAGCAGGAAATCTCCTTCCCACAGTGAAACTCTTTTATTTCCTTTGATAAACTGAGATTCTGAAAAAAGAAAGCTTGCCATTGCTGACTCTTCAAATGCACAAACTCAAGTGAAGGCAGGTGTTCTGCTCAAAAAGCAATGTCCCACAACATTTTTTTTCCAAGTACTTGAGGATGGACCAGATGCTTACACATCCAGCTGTGAAACCTTCATGCTTGCTTCAGTCAAGGTGAGCTAGCAAAACTTAAAGGCCCTAAGGTGCTAAAAGACTATCAAAAATACTGGTTAGGAAAGGATTTTATTACTTGGAAAAGAGAGCTCCCAGACTGAGAAGTTACCCAAAGTAAGAAGGCACAGAAATCTATCCCCGCCTCACATTATCTGCCACATTTTTTCAGCAGATAAAACTGTTTTTGCTTGAAGCAGGTATACTACTAAGAAGTTTGCAGTTTGAGATGTTTTATCACATGGTATGAAGTAGGCTTTAGCATTTTAATGGAACAGTTGATCTCAAACTATACACAATATTTCCTTTTCATCATAGCCTGTAAGTGATAGAAAACTCATCTTTCGATTTAAAACTTGTTTTACTGTGATATTTTCCAATTATTTTTTAAATGTTTAATTTCCAGCATTTTTATAATTACGTGTTTTAAGACTAATGTGAATTACCATATGGTTTAAAATGCAGCATTTTTGCATGAGGCACACCTGGCTAAGTTAGGATAAAGGCATTTTTGTCTGTATCATATTCAGTGCTTAACTCATAATCAAAGACTGGTAAAGACACACAAAACTCTTGATGAGCTGAAAATGAGCCTCCATCAATCCACAGCCTTAAATCAAAATACACTTTGTTGCTTCAACTTTTTTACTATGTAAGGGTGGTAGACCCTATGAGGGCCAAATTCTTCATGCTAACTATGTTTGAGTTTCAGCAGCTGATTTTTGGAGCCACAAACCTAATGCTTGGACGGGTGCCTGTGATGCTGCTTTCTAAGAGTGCATCCACAGCTGGTATGAGCATACAGACACAGGATTTCCTCATACAGAATGACTAAAGACCTACGTACAGAAGATCCACTCAGATTTTAGTTGTCTTGCTAAGTCTTGCACACAGGTTTATAAGAAAACTTCTGCCAAGAAGCATCTGAAAGTATCCTAAGTTATTGCAAAAATCATACCACACTACAAGACATTTTGTTACTGCTACAGGCACTTCCACACTGGCTACCCTGAACTGGATGGTGTTGTTACTGCATAAGGCCAGTTAGGATTCATAACTTATATGCCACTGCACTTCCCCTGAGTAGCTCAGCACACATCTGACACAAGCTCCCAAAAGTTCATTAAGTGCAAAGTCCAGCAGCACAAAAAAACCAGAAGGACAAAAACAAGGATTGCAACCTTGCAATAACAACCTACTGGTAGGAGGTGAAGGATTGCAGGCTAAAACTTTTCCCTAACAGAAGTAGTTCAAACCACCTGTTTATTGACACTGTTGGTCAATAAAAAGTCCACAGTCTAAACCGGTCACACAGTGCATTTTCTTTTGACACGGAACAAGTACCTTGGAAATATTGAAAAGTTCAAGGGGACAGAAAGAAGGAAAAAGGAGACTTGATACATGAAGAAAAGGAGGAACCCAGGGTCCATGCCATTCACCCCATCTCCATGGAGAGCAGAAGCAATGAGAGACCAGCTGGTCTCTTTCTGGAGACAGGGCTTTATCTACTGGGCTACAGTCATGCACTTTCACAGCATGACTGCCCTAAATGGAAGGTATGATGTTTGTGTCTCCTAAAAAAGTGATAAAATGAAGTAAAAACACTACCCTGAAGCAAGGCTGTATCATTCCTTTAGGATCACAGACAAATGAGTGAAACTTGATTTCAAACTCTGCATTACACCAGAATAACCCCCGCGTGTCCCAAGATCACTTTATCAGTGAATATAAAATCATGAATTTACTCAACAAAATTTTATAAGGTCATCTATTTCCCTACAAACTACTTCTTTAAGCTGAAAGAATGAAAGTAAAATTAAACAGAAGAAGCCTTAACCTGTTTGTACATCAATTGAACACTCTCTGCCAAATTGGTGTGCTGACCTTTGAGATGCAAAATAGAAAGAGGAAAATACATTAAATATTACAGGAGATCTCACTGCATTTTGCTGTCTCTAAGTGAAGCAGCACCTAAACTCCTAACCATATGCCAACCAACTCAAGCCAGGTAACAGCTTCACCAATATCATTCTCATGAGAAATGTTTGGCAAAACTGCAAGTGCTCCAGTACAGAGCATGAATAGGAAGGATGAATAAGATGTCTGCAGGAAATGATCCTCTTTATAAATGAAAAATTTAGAGACTTCCATTTTAATGCTACTTTCATATTTAAATTTCTGTCAAGGAAGAAAATGTTGCATTTTTATAACATTTAATTTATAGGAATTTCAAAACACTCTGGACATATAAATAAATTCCATTTGTTACCTCCTATCTAGTGTGAGAAGGTTATCCCCATTTTAACATTCAGAAGCTTCAAGTGTTGAGATTAAGCTATTTACCACAGATTACAAAGAAAGACTAAGGAGTAGAGACAAGTCACAAGCCTCTCAGCTCCTTTTCGCCCTGCTCTTCAACATTCTACACTGTACTTTGCAGAGCAATTTTGAAATATATCTATATTTAAAAAAAAGAAATTAAAATTGATAATTATTCTTAACATTGAAAGAAACAACCCTATGACATAAAGTGAAGTGCACAAGGAGAAAAAGGGAGAAGTCAGCATGTTCTCAAGGTCTTCCTTTTAGCAGTCTTTTCCCAGCTGAACAGTTCATTTGTCTTTAAAATATTCTTCCAGCAGAACTACCTCCAAACCATCCCATGTGATAAACAACAAACTGTTCTATTTCTTCTCAGTGGGAACACTGAAGCACAAAAGTCAAGGCTTATACAAAGGTATCCAAGGACTCATTGTGAAACATAGAACTAGCTAGAGATGAACAAATATATTTATTTGTTTTGATGGCATAAGTGAAAAATACTTTAAACCACCTTATGTGTGTGATTCTAGGTCAATCTGGAGTTCTTTTTTTCATCTATTGCTTTAGTGAGGAAGAAAGACAAGAAAAGGAAAAAATAAATATTCCTCCTTGCTTGAAACTGAACACCACATTTCAGTTACCAGAACTGCTAAAAAATGTCACTTTTTCCAACATAAAAAATATAATTAATATGAGATTTTATATCTTTTTAATTGAAAACAGTTTTGTAAATAAACACTGTATATTAAAACATTTCTGCCACCTTCATTCAGTTTGCAGTCTGTCTGAACTAACCCAAAGGATCCAGCTTTCAGACCCCACTTATGCTGACCAAGGATGTAAGAGGGCCATTGACTAAAGAGCTTCCTATCACAGATCCAAACCTACCTGAACTTATCCCACAATTCCCTTCTTAGGGCTGGCCATGGGTGTCCAACTCAAGTGACCCTGTTTTGGGCTTTGGTGACCTCTTGATGTTTTCCTGTCCTGCCTTCTGCATCAGGGAACCCAGCCAGCTGAGGGAAAAGCCTGCTTACAAACATGCCTGTTGCATATGGCCAGCTGTGAAAAGAGGGGAATTGGTGACATACAGCCTGCAGCTCCAGGGTTACAGATGTTATGGTGAGGGCAAAAGCTAAACACACACACATACTGCAGGATACTTTCCATTTCTTCTGACAGTAGCAAATACATGGATAGCCAAAAGGAACTGAAAATAAATCAAAGGGATCGCCCCTTTATCAGTTTTCTTTTGGGAGAAATTGCAAGAAGTCTAGCTATCCAAGACTGAATCAAATGAGATGTTTACAACTGATCACAAAATTTTAAAACACCAAAACCTTAGAGAGAATCTATTTAAGAAAAGGATTTCCATGGATTCAAAATACCATCACTGTTTATCACGAAATGACAATTGTGCTGGATATTTACTCGGGCCATAATGATCCTTGTTTACTCCATGAGCCTAGGTAGATGAAACAAAAAAAAAAAAAAAAAGCTCAGTTCTAGCACCAGAGCTTGTTTTCCACTCATTTGGAGCTGCACTTTCTGATACAGTGTACTGCACTGCATCCACCACTACCCCTGTATCTGCTTCTGCCCAGGAATAAAAAGCCCATAGAACTTAGCCTTGGGGAAAGCATTTCTGCATGGGATACAGACCTGATGAAACAATCCTGCACTACACAAGCTTCATGGTCCCAGTGGGATTCAGGGTATTGTAAGGGAGAGAGGCACATGGCTGTTTGAGGGACACAGGTCAGCCTCCAGCCGAGACCCTTTGCTGCTGCAGCAATCCCACATTCCCCTGGGGAGCACAGCCAACCTGAGCTCTTCACACAGCAGTGCAAAGGCTCCACAAACAACCCATACAAGCAAGGCGTGGAGCACTACCTGAAACCCCTTGTCTGGTCTGTTCTCTATTCTGATATCTTTTCCCCCTCTTCATACAGGAGACATGTTAACCCAAAATGAGAATCCAGGACAAGATTTCTTAAGGAGAGTCAATTGCCCATGAATTCATCTGAAAGGTGAAGGCACAGGACCTTAAACCCCATACTGATGATCATCAACCAGCTGCTGGACACAACACTTCAAGCAATAGTAGTTGAAATAATTGTAGTTGAAAGTAGTTGAAATAAGAACATGTGGGAACTAGACTTAGTTCTTTGAGAAACTGCTTTTTTCACAGTGGCAGATTCTTTAGTTCAGGCATAAAAGATGTTTATCTTCAAGCTAACACAGAGAATACCAAACAGCAAAGAAAATTCAACAAGTGATAAGGAGGTAGCATGTGTACTAGTGTTTCACAAGACTTGAAAGAATTGTTGATTTTCATTGTTGTCTTAACAACAGGTGAATTCAGCTATGACCCATCTAACATGGCCCCACTTATTTGTCACTTGTAAACCAGACTGTCCTTTGAGGTCCAAAGCAATTGAAAACAATTATTTATTGACCAGTCTACAGCAGTGCTAAAGCTCTACAGTTTCACTGGAACTATATAATAACAGTGATAACTTCCTAGAGGTTAGGGATTTGTGCTTTTCTTTAAACCTGGATTGGAAACTATGATTTTTTAAAATCTAAATTATTTCACTCTACACAGAAATAATTATGGGAAGTTCTGTGGGCATTATCATGCAGTATTAATGCTTTACCAATCTTTTTCCTTTTTTTATTTAAAGAAAATATTTATTTTCTTTATTCATTCATCCCTGTAATGAAAAGAAAAAACACGCGTTTAAGTGTTTCCTGCCACAGGACCTACTTTACTAATGCAAGACAAAGTATACCTCAAGAAAACACAAAAACATGATACATGTGGGGTTGCAGTTTTTAAATGGTCTCTACTTCAAGATGCATAGTGTGTAATATACTTCCTGTGTACCAAATTACAGTACCTCTATTTCTCAGAACACTGCAGGGGTGGTTGTGTCTTGTCTGCTTAAATACATTTCAGATCATTCTGAGTATTTAACAACAAGACATAATGGGCAAAAGCAGAAAAAGCTGTATATTTCAATAGAGTACCATTTTTATTCACTTCAGTTTTAAAACTGATTTTTTTAGCAGGTGGGAGGCCTGCTAAACCTGTCATTTACATATGAGAGTAAACCAAGGATATTTTGGTAGGGAAGATACTGTTCTGACAGCTAGGTGCTCCTTTAAACACTTCACTTGTTTTCACTCTCATAACCTACGGCCTACAAAACAGAAACACGAGAAAAAATATGCCACTGCTAAAATTAGTGAGAAAGGATTTCATCCCTCGTGCATCTTAGAGCTCTCCTGCAGGAGATGACATCAAGTGCCTCAAGAACTGCACTGTGCCAGCAATCCTCAGCAAACTGCTGTCACGTGGATGTTGTTATCACTCACCACCATGCAGGAGGGCATCAGCACCTTTGAGGAGTGGGATCTTCATGCAAGTAGGAAGATGATTGTCTGTGTAGCACCCACTTCCCAGGGCAGTAGCAGGGGTGGAGAAGCAAAGCAACATTGCAACTGCATTCTGCTCTCCTGATGGTTTATGCAAGGAGGAATGGCATTGTCCTTGCAAAATACAAACAGCCAGTGAACTGTGGGGAAAGTAATTAAGCCTCATCTAGCTGCCAGCCATGTTTGTCTCTGGACAAACATTTCAAATCAGCTGTGTTTTGCAAATGGACAATGATAGTTTGGGGGGATTTTTTTTTTCTTTGTTTAAATCCCAAAGTTTGTATATGAAATGAGCTACAGAACTCTGCAACAAGCTTAGTAATGAATGCTTCCAATACCTCAAGGGGAAAAAAAAAACCCAAACCCAAATCTGCTACATCTCATGAATTCAGATATGAAGACTCCGTAGAAAAGGCTTTCATTTCAGATTCATGAGATGCTTTATGAAACAAAGCATGATCCCAGTTTGTAAGATGAAGCTGTAGGGATGAGAAGGCTGCTGAATGGGTTAAGAGAGTAGCTAAGAACATCTTTTGCTCACCAACCTGACTTGTCATAATATGACATTGCTTTAGGAGGAAGAAGACAAAACAAATCATGTCTGGTTGCATTGTTGATATGATTTTAACCTCAGGATAAACATCTGGACTAACTCTCGGCATTATTATTATTTGTTGCCACTATTATCCCAGAATCCACAGTTCTGAAGCAAGACCACAGCAATGCTAAACCAGCATGTGTTGGCAAAATAAAAGGGCTCTCTCTTTCCCAAAAAACTACAGATATTGGAACAAAAGAACAGAAAATATAAAAAAATCCCCAAACAGTTTAAAAAACAACGGCAAAATACAAATAGGAATGGTTCTCTTTTATTGCTTCCTTTTAAATAATTATTTCCATATTTTCACGTCTATTCCAAGCATACAGAAAAGCTTTTCTAGTTGAGGAGGATCTTTATAGGAAGCCTTCTGGAACAGCACAGGTTTTACTCTAACTTGCACCACATAGAAATAGCCTGTTAACAACATCTGTGGGGAAAAACCCCTAGAGAAACACCTGAATCCTGAAAGAATCAATCAACGTGACAGACCAACAAGGGAATGTACCCATTCCCTCCCCTAGGAGCTGAAACTAAGATATAAACCTAAAGCAGACACCCCAATGACAGACACCTTCTTCAGTATCTCTTAATATTAATTAAATAAACCTTGGCTAAACTTTTCAAATCAAAAATTAAACAGCCCTTTTGCCGTAGTTCTTCTGCTGCCCATAATTACTGAACACATTTGCAAAGTGTCTTGTGACCTCAGCACATTATGTCCATTAGGTATAAAGCTTAATCCGACACGATAGCAAAGTTTGCTCTTGTATTTTATCTCTGTGATGATCACCAAAACTAAAGAGAAACTGTAGCCAAAGACCACGCAACTCCTTTAACATAATTTGAGACTGATCACTACCACAGAGAAGCCCATTGGCATGACACAAGCTCCAGCATTAGACCCAGACTAAAGAGAAGAGAGGCAAAAAGTCTGCCAACCTCTAGATTAGCCAAATGGAAAGCTATTTGCCTCCCTAAAATCAGGGATAATGAATTTCTCAAAAGCATCCAGGATTTCTGCAACAAGTCCTGGTTTGAAATAATTGTCCCATTAAAACAGTGGAGATGTATTTTTACATGGCTCTTCCTCTTATGAAAGAGTCTTGATTTATTCTGAGTGTATGTTGGGGGGTGGGGGTGCATGGGTTTTTTAAAGATTTTTTTGGAGCCTTAAAAAGTATTTGTTCTTCTGCCTTTCCAAGTTAAAGGACAATGAGATCATATTTTGTGTTTTACAAGGCTGTAAGACCCCCTTTGGAAAACCACTAAGTTTATTCACAGCACTGAACAGTCCAAATTGACAAGTTTATGGTCAAAACCCTAATTTTCCTCATAGCAGGTCCAGCAAAGGAATGCAGCTACAACATAGTTGTTAAGTCCTACTGGAATTCAACTGAATTATAAGGAAACTCCAGTATCCAAGTACTAGTACAAATTCCCATCATTATTAGGAAATTTCTGCAACACTGACTTCCTGAAAAATTACTTCTTCCCTGCACTTCATTTCACCTACACACAGGACAAGCATCTTCTCTCAGGCTCAACAAGGGGCATGCCAAAATATTTGAACTGACTACTCAGTTTTGTCATGTTCTCCTCTGAAAATCTGGTTTATTGTCATTGGTCATAGGACTAGACACTGCCTCTGAAAGGATGATGATATATCTTCATCAACACACCTTAGAATGAAGTGTCCCAATGACTGTTCTGTTTAGATGGATGCATTTCTCATGACATTTAAAATGAAGGATTGATTCCAGAACTTTCATGAAATTTGCAATCGGGATATAATAGGAAGTTAGGAGAAATACTGACCTTTAGACCTAGGAGGGTATGATGCATACCAGTAAAAGACTTGAGAATCTCTGAGTTGTGGTTAGGACTTCACAGGAAGTCAAACAAGCATCAAACAAGCTTCCCCAGTTACCTGAGAGGGAGCCTGCAGGGAAATATTACTGCTTGCTGCCTCTGTCTTGGGTAGAGATCAACTTGCCCACATCACTAAATCATACATCACAATCTCATTTTAAATCACATTATTTCTCCAGTTCACAGAAAAGTCTAAAACAGAGAACAGGAGAGCATGAACTAAGTAATATTGACAGGTTCGATTTAATAAACTAAAGTTTTATAAGGATTGCAAATCAGAGTCATTCAGACTTTGAAGACTTCTGACAAATATTTCAGCCCTCCAAAAAGGACACTTGAAGAGATTAATCAGCTGAAACATCATTGTGAGTCCTGAAACGGATCATTACTACAGTGACAGGGGGTGTCTTCCCACGTCTATAAACACACCCTTCCCCTGATACTAATGGAGAGAAGAACAGTCTAATTAGTGTTGTATATTTATCTATTTATTTTTTTAGTCTGGGGATTTCTTGAATAAATTTAATTAAACTGTGCCTGGGCTTCCACGATTTGAGAGCTTGCCATGGGTGGGCTGAAATGTGCATGCAGACTTGATAGTCTGTTCCATTTACTAAAAAGTCTTGGAGGAAGAAAGGGAAAAAAAAATAGGAGAAGGAAAGCACATCCTCTGAGTCACTTTGACTAAAACCTACATTTCTGCTTTACTCAACATTTACACAAAATCATTAAACTCCCTTGTCTGATTATAGAAGGACAGAAACTGAATTTTATTCCAATACTCTGGTCATTCCACAATAGCACTACATATAGAGGACACGATGGCACCATTTTTTGCCCTGCCTTTTACGTTTTGCAATGCAAAGTAGATGGCATAGCTCTGCATAGGTCTGTAATATATCAGTACCAGTCTAGAAGCTGAAAACATACTATGACCTTGACAAGCAGGTAGGAATATACAACAGAGTTTTTAATTCAGTGTTATCTAACTGTGTACTCTTTTTTCTGGAACAGCCATTATTTCTCTGTTTGTCAGGTTTTTCTTCACTGTGAAATCCAAAGTGGGCAATCTCATGACTGAAATGCTTATTTCGGTCTAAAAAATTGAGGATAAAATCTAGGTCCTGCTATAGTTGAAGTGAGTTTTGTCACTGACTTCAAAAGTGTTATAATTTCACCTTGTGAAATTTAGATTCCTCGCCTGGTGAATCCTGTGTATGTTTTCCATGAATACCCAATTCTGTCAGCTCTGAAATACTAAATATAAAGGAGTGCTGCAGGAAAAGAAAGGGAGCACTTGGTTTCAACAGAAACATATCTTTGTGGAAGACTCGAATGAAAGACCAAATCTGGGGAGTAGACCAAAAAAAAAGGGAGAAAATAGAAAGGTTGTAACACCAGCACTTCACTTGACTATCAACTTCATGTGCATGATGTAAGTGCACTGCATATGAAGAGCTCTATTCCATGAGCTGGTAAATTCTGCTACAGAAATCCCTAAATTTAGCATTTAGCTAAGATTCTTTTCCTTGCTGAAAACTACAGAGAACACAGAAAAACAGTTTTAATTGCTACCACATTTCTGATCATCTAAAATTACAGGAAAAACAACATGGCAATATTTTGAAATTTTACCTCACATAAAATGTGAGCAAAACATTTCAATACATAATCAGTTTGCTGCAAATTTTCATTTAAAAATGGCTCTCATAAAATATGACTAAGGAAGAAAAAGAACCATATTTTTATCCCCCAAAATATACAAGTAGTGATTTCACTTATGTCAACCAGCTTAGCAATCTCAGAGGGTCAATCAAATTCTATATGCAAGTAACATGTATGACAGACTGAGGTGCTTCTTTCCTTCCTCCTGTCCTCAAATTCAGCTGAACTATTAGATTCACGCATGCCAATGGCAAGCCATTGTTGTGAGCCAGCACACATTTCTGCCCATATAGATAACTAAACACCAAGAGCACACTATATGCAAACACAGAGTGAAATTGTGCAAACAAACCACTACAGTGCAGTCACACAGGTGTAAATTATAACCACCCTTTCTTTCACCCTGTGGCAAGGAAAAAAGGGCACCCTTGTGGAGCATGCACCTTTCCAGAAGTACAGACCATCCCAATCTCCAGGAATAATGATCACCCAAGACCAGCTTTCTCTGGGGATGCTCTTATCAAACTCAGATGTTTCTCAGCTATCCATGCAACTTGGCCAGTATTATGCCACCAGAACTGCCTTTCCTGCAGGAAGGTGCTGCACCCAATATCCATTCATCTCTGCGTTGCTATAATTAATGCTAAGCTCCAAATTGGATTAGCCATGTAAGGCAGCTCCGTAAACAAGTTAATAGGATCTCTCTGCTAACAACAGTGTTACCAATATCCAATTACTGAAACCAGGTATTAATCTAATGGTGTTAATCTGTCAGACTCTAAAATTTAAAGCACACTGCTGTAACATTTTAATAAAATTAAAAAGTAATTTTGCCCCTTTACTAAAATATGTGTACTAACTAATATTTTATTTTGATATCATAGCAATGGCCACATAGAAAACAGACAAAAAGCCCAAACCAGCTCAGGACCTGTGACTTCCATTACTGCATTACTCAAACAGTGATGCTGACACTTTTGTTTGGTGGGATTTTTGGCCTATTAGATAGACCAAAGCATCCAACCCACTACACTGAATAAACCGCAAGAAGTTTCTATCAATTCTTCTGAATTCCTTTAAAAACAAATACCAGAAATAATGATTACTACTAGAACTCACTGTGGAATAACAAAGAACATCTGTTCCTTATTTAAAACTTTTCCCTCCTACTTTTTTTGTCCAATTATTACATGCAGTCTATCAGAGAAGAACTGGTGAATTACTAGAGAGAGAACCAAGAGCGAATATAGAACAGACTACAGCTTGTATCAGAAAGAGATTGGTTTTGAAGTTCTGTATGAGAAAGGAACTAGCCCAATAGTTATGATTTCTATTTATTCATTCATTTAGCATAGCTAAAGGTTGCTAAGGGCTTACACCACCTTGGGTACAGGAAGCTGTTGTAGTACATCAAGACACAGTGAGCTGAGCACAATAGAAAAAAACAAGGATATACTAAAATTCACATTCTGGACAGCACAATTATGTCAAAAAAACATTATTTTCTGAATATCCATCCCTGTGTAAAAAAAAAAAAGTACCAACAGATAATTTACCATGAATTTCACATTTCTGAGTGAGTACTAATTCTGTTTTTGCTCAAATTGGTGGTGTTCAGCTCCAAGAAGGAGGAAACAAGATGCACTCTGCCCAGGACACCTAGCTGTGGGCTCATCTTGTGACTCCTGTGGGCTCCGCACTCGGGACTTTCTTGTCCCTCCACACTGCAGCAGTGTGTGCCCATCCCAGTAGGGAGGCCAGAACCCCCCTGCCACCCCAGAGCAATGTTGCTGCTGCCAGCTGGTGCTGGGGATGCTGGCGAGTCAGACATGGAGAAACTGGTCCCAGCTGTAAGTGAGCCAGATCACAGTGCCAGGTTTACACACCACCATGTGGGTAAGGGATTCAGCTTGCAGGGACAGCTTTTAACTAAGCATAGGATCAAAACACTCATCTTCTCAAGAGTCTGAGGGACAAAGGAGAAATCAGCTGTGGGTGCCACCTTAGTTATGTTGAGTTTTCTACTAACACTAACCATGAGAAAGAAGCAGATCAGAACGCAGAACCTAGACTACAAATACTAAAATGTAATATAATAGTGTGAGGCTGATGTACAAACCAGAAATCTGAGGCACAAAATCAGATGCAAGTAGAAAGAGATATCATGGGTAAAAAGAAATCACAGCAAGTGTAAGATACTAATGTAAGGAACATCAACCTCATACGTGTAAGACAGAGAAAGAAAAAAGCACACAAGGGGATATGTAGGAAAGTTTCAGACTGTCTGACGCAGCTAATATGAAGACACATTTGCTTAGAATTTAAAGAATTGACAGAAGCACTCTCATAGACAAGAGTGGAAAACATTACAATGGGCTTTAAAAGCCAGGGATGTACAGCCCAGAAGCATGAAGGAACACAAATGCATGGCAAGTCTTTGAGCCCACACAGATTGAGAAGTTGCTGAGGTACATTCTTATTGTGATGGGGCACAACTAACATTTCCTAGCTGCCAATTTGCTTGCTTAATGTGACTTCAGTTCTTCTTGATCTGTGCTGGAGTATTCACTTTAGCCCTCATTTCAGGTACAGACTTGCTGACTCAGGTCTCTGCTCGAGCTGGAAACACAAAACTGTCTTCCAATACAGAACATCTAGGTCCTACGACTCTTTATATGGAAAACAACTCTACTCAGAGTCTACATTATATTTCCCCTATGAAAAATAAATAAATAGATAAAGACTTCAAAATTGATAATATAGGGGTAATAAACATAACATTTGACAGCTTAAGCTCTATTAGCCAATTGTAAGATAACATTAAATGCTACTAAATGTCAGAAAAAAGTAATCTTACCCACCTACTTCATGGGAGAAACTGGCTAAGATTACAAAATTGTAATAAAACATCATCACATCATTACCAGTCTGAGGGTACAAATTATCAATCCATCAATTTCCCCTTGTACATCACAAGCTATAAAAAAAAGCACTAGCACTTGGTAGTCCACTCCTTTCTGACACCCCACATAAACCAGTTTTACAGTAATAGGAAAAACTCTTAAGATGACAAAACCCCAGATCACTCACTGGTTCACTAATAATGCTCGAGTAAATCTTCCTGAGAGCTTCTACATGCCTTTCTTCATATGCTATATCTCTGCTTGTATATTAAAATAATAAAAAGTGCAGTTATATATTTTTACAGGCCTGATAAACAAATACTTCCATCTCTTAACACATCCTAGAGGCCTTTGCTTCATTTTGTACATCCTTAGCAAACACAGCTAGTGCAAAGTGCAGCACATTTAAAAAATAAAATACACAAACTTACATAAAATATAAGCACATTAATTTATGTTATAAATAATCTAATGAATTGTTAATTAAATATAACTATAAGTTACTCAGGATGAAGAAAGACTTTTTCTTGATTAGACTTTGAAAAGTAACATAACTACCATATCACAGAAGAGGTACCACAAGGAGATTGCCACATTTGGCTGTCATGCATATACGTGACACAGAAAAGAGAATTTATAAAATTTTGTCTCCAACACATCAGTCTTTGCCAAATAGCTTTTACCTTTCTTTCTATCACTTGATTATGAGAGGGCTTATATTTTCTTTCAGACCACTGCCACAAAGCAGGACCACTAAGACACTGGCATTTAACATACACATTCATACATGTATATAAAACATCACTTTTTTAGGATCAATAAATAAACTGTAAAGCCAGTAGAAGTTCTCTGAATTAGTGATAACTTTCTGTCTGCAACAGATGCAGTCAATTGTTCAGAAATCTTTTCCTAACCCTTCTGCAATCCCAAAGCACCCTACATAAGAAGACAGAGGCAATCTGCAACACATGTCAGTGTTTGAAGGTTTAATTTGATTTTTTGTTCCTTATCCAGGCTAAAATGTAAGCAGTGGAAATAGAGATGACTATATGCCTAATAATTCTGCAACCTAAAAATTGAGGCTGGCAAATGCTATTTTAAAGGTATCCTTTCCAAATAAATCTGTATTATTTTCCCATTTAGAATTCAATTTTTTAGAAGTCTATTGACATAGGAAGTTAAATAAATCTTAACAAACTTACTTAATCAACTTTGGCTGTATAGTGAAGGTATTATACTGACAGTGGGTTAGATTGTACAGATTCTCCCAACTGGAACATCCTAGAAATATTCTGTACTTCACCTATCCAAGTTTTCATGATTCACACTTGCAAACTGTTGGAACTTAGTATCTCTAATTTAAGTAAATATTAAACATGTTATATTGACTTGTGTTTTTCTTTTCTGGTAAAGAAGCAGATTTGAAAAGTAGCCCATGTAGGTATGGAACACAAGACTACAAAAATGTAGCTTCACCAAAAGACCTTTTTGGTGTGTGGTGAAGAACAGCTAGGAACACAATCCTATTATATATGCAAAGACAATATGGTCTGTGGACTAGGGCCATTAAGAGAAGACAATTTTACTCCATTTTGATCCCCAGACCCTCCCCAGCTAACAGGAGGATTCATGCGCCACACTATCGGGCAGGCAAATTATTTATACAACGTGGTCATGCATCAGAACTTCACGTGTTCCTCCCCAGACAGGCCAGGATATACATAAAGACATGCATTCCTATTCTTGTCAGGCCTCTCCTGATGGCAAGAATAACCAGGGAAGCCTCACCCAGCAGCCTCTTTACTGCCAGGTGCTAAGGGGTACATCAGCAACTGAGAAACCCCTTCAGCCCTTGTTGGACTTCCCTGCCTGAGCTATTAAAAGGCCCTTCCTTCTCATACATTACAAATATATGAAGAGCACTTCTCTTCTGAGTTAATTTTTAACCAGCCTAAAAATAATCTCTCCTAAAAGCAGAGCACACCTTGCAGTGCCTTGGCCCAGGTGTGCCTGTGTGAGAGGAAATATTCTTCTGAAAACACAATCTTGCCTTTGTAGGACTCCCTAGGAGGTGCAAACATCTTCCCCAGACTTCTCCCACTCATCACACTGTTGGCCCAGAGCCACAACAAAGGTGCTGGAGGAGGAATGGGAGAGCAGGAGCACAGCTGGAGCCCTGCCCACGTACCATACTCACTCACCACAGGGCCTGTGTACAGTGTTATCTCTGTGCTGCCCAAGGCAGAGATGTGCAGAGGTCTGGGGAAAAACATGCGAACATAAAATACCAGCTGTTCAGCTGCTGGGCCAAAAGAGCTTGGAAAGTTGGGGGTATGTGAAGCCTGTGGTATTTTGCAGCTTCTGCTTTAGCATGCAGCAAGAAAAATCCTGCTGGCAGCTCCCAAACTCAGGCCTTTTATTACCCTGACTGCCACGCCAAATCTATGCTGGAAGCTCCTGCTGTTGCAAAGTCCCATTGGGGGCCACCAGAGTTTCACACAGGGCAGTAAAGCCAGAAAACATGCTATAAACCATGGAAACACTTCCTGGTCAAGGACAAAAAAGAGTCTTTTTAAGTGCAAGCCAGCAGCACTGGTCTTGCAAAGGCACTACTTGACCTTCAAAGAAGTTCTACAGTCAGCAGCACTTCATGGATTTACCCATCCACTGAGAGAACAAATGAAAAAACAAACACTAAAGAAAACATTTATAAAAAGGTTAGTCCTTTTGCAGTGACACTGGGATATTTTATTCAGAGCACTGTCAAATTACACAAACAATTTTTTTTTTCTTATTGTGGTGAGTACAAATTGGTACTATTCTAAAAGAGAGGACTTTGTCACAGAAAGAGACTCCTCAAGATCTTTTCAGATGTACTTCTATACTAGAGGCTATTTCCAGGGAAAGATAGATAACTCAGAAGAAGAACATAAGTACAAACCATGTCTGTCTTGACCCTTAAAGGAAGAAAAAAGAAAGCATTCCTCACTGATAGTCTGAAAGATCATCTAATGATGCCAAACAAAAATTAAGTTACTCAGCTTCCCTCCTTGTCTCTTTCACTCCTGACATCCACATTATGAGTCACTACACATTCCATTCCAAAATATGAGCCATGCACTTGGAACATGTTTTTTATCTCATTATTCATCTCTGCTTAGATATGTATGGCATCATGACAAGCCATGATCCCACAGCTGAACTCAGATTCGGCAATTCAGAGCGTGCAGGACAGTCTGAAAGCAATAAATTGTGGTGGAAGAGGAGATGATGGCTGATCTCCCAGTCCTGACCACTGGTAGCTAGATACTCATGGTGTTGTGTTCCAGATGCTGAAAGATCGTAACCTCCAGCTACTGCTCCAGAAGAGCATGACAATCTTGTTATACCTATGTTACTGCCTCCTTTTGTACCCTAGACAGTCTGAGAGACTCCCTGAAGCATTTCCAGCCTGGAAGGTAGCTCTGCACCTCCTATTTTCAAATTAAAGCCCACTCTGAGTCACAACAGGCAAGGAGCACATAATAAGGAGACACTATTTTTTCTGCAGTCTCATCCTGGACTACAGTGAAAAAAGTTAGCAAGGTCAGCATAAACCCTTGTTCTCAATATGCAATCTTTTTCTTAAAGAAAAAAAGATTTTAAAAGTCTGTCACTCCTTAAGCAAATCACCAATATGTTTTTTTAAAATCTCTTTTAAAGCATATGCCAGTCTGAAAGATACAATCACTTACATGAGGTCTGAGTCGCTGCCTCAACTCCATCCTGCAGTCCTCATTCAGGATGCCTCACTTAGATTTAACTCACTCATAACATAAGGTGATCCAGAAATTGATTCCCTGACATACTGCTCCTACTCCTTAAAGGAGTGAGTTCCCTAACTGAGACTATTGACACAGACCCTCCCTTGACATTTAAGGTGGAAAAAAAGTTGAACCCTCCAAGCTCACTGGGAATTCCTTCCAGCTCCCTTACAACTCTCCAGAAGAACTGGTAAAGCTAGTTTGGCAGCTACTGGTCCACAGACTGAGGCACATTCTCTTGAGAATAAGAGTTTCCACCATCCACATGACCTTTCTAAGGCTGTTTAAGGACCTGGTTAAGGGAAGCTTGGAATTCTGCAGATATGCAAGGTGTTTGACCACTCTGTTATAACACACATCTCCACTCCTTAAGTCTGGTGTGCTTCCTCTCCTCCTCCCTTCTCCTCCCAAATATGTGCTTATTCCACATTTCAGACTGCAGCCTCTTTGTCAACACCCTCCTGAATCTTCTCTGCAAGAGGATTACTTCCATGAATTGCTGTTATTACTTCAGAACAGACCTCCTCGACCTTCCACGTGGCTTTGTGGACAGCTCCATTAAAACTGCTTTGCATGTGCACACTCTGTATTGAAAAGAAGGCGTAGATCCCACTAAGCGTTGAGCAGAGCACCCCTCCAAAGCAGCATGCCATGCATGGAACCATCCTGGCAGTGGGAGATGGCTGGGCCATGCCATATGTCCTTTTGAGAGATGTGTTGGCAGAATCGGGTCTCTCCAGGTACGTCCCTGAGGAGGTGCGAGCCATCCAAACTGCCTGCACACGCTTGGGAGGGTGAGTGCTCCTGGAGTTTCACCCACACAAGTCAGATGGGGCACCCCACTGGCACAGCTAGGAACTAATCAGGGAAATGGAATCCCTAGGGAAGCCCATCAGTGCAGTACCGCCATGCCCAAGGACACCTGAAGTTATAGCAGACAAGCTTTCGAGGCTGGTGGATGGTAATGACTGATATGACTCCATAGCTGCTTTTGTAGCGTTTCATAACACAGTAATTGCACAGCAGGAAGAGTCAAAGGGACTTTCCTTGGGCATTTTCCCAAGAGGGTGATTATGAACTCTAATGTCCAATAATGACAGAGTTCATCAGATACACTTTTTTTAAAATGGTTCCTCAGTATCCAAAGACTTCGTCAATAAATGTTCTAAGATGACAATGTAGTAAAGATGGAAAATGGGCATTTTTCATGCTTCCGTGTGGCCCTAAAAATTTCAGTTATCCTATAGATCTTTCATAGAAAATACAGAAAACATACAATACGCTGTTCATCTACAGCTGGCAAATGTATAATTCTTACTTTTTCTGTACCATAAGCATTGAACTTCAAACCATTTTCTAGTGACTTGCTGTCTAACACATTGAATTAGTCACTTCTGTGATAAATGATGAAAATACTCTTTGTAACAAAATAGTAGTGTTCATACAAAATTAATGGGGAGTACAGAAGAAACTGGTCTACCCAAGCACTGCATGCAATTATTGAGACTGATTTATTTGTTTTAATTAAACTAAGCTCAAAAATATCATCAGCTCTCAAAACATAAGAAATTACTTTTATTTGGTTCCAAAGTAAAACATTAATTCAGGTCAGTTTTTCTTGAGATTTGTCGAAATAGTTTTATGACGTCATAAAAATTTTTAGCTTAATTCCAAATTAAGTTTAAAAGAAATATCTGAACACAGATGTGCTGCACAAGTAATATCAAAATTTCAGGAAATTCCCATAGTGGAATTTGTCAAAGACATTAAACTTAATTTACCCTTTCTTGGAAAAGTGCCACAGGGTTTAAAATGTTCTGCTAAGTACTTTAGCTTAACCTTTCACCGTAAGCACAACAGCACAAAGAGCACAGTACTTTAAAGCCTTATTACAGTATAACATAAATGGGAAGAGAATACCTCACATTATTTCCAGCAGTGCCTATGTCAGTACCAAAAGTCACAGCTAAACCTTGTTGAGTTCATGAAATCCCATAGAAGCATTACTTAGATTAGCAGCAGTAAATACAGTTACTCTGTCTACCACACTACCCAGAAGTGCTTTGGTTGACTTAGATTAATTCAGGTTCGATAACATCAAAACTTCAGGTCTTTTTGCTGGTGTGACATGGTTTCTAAGGTTTGAAGGAGTATTGAAGATTTAGCAAACAAGCTGCAGTTCTTTTGCTGTTTTTACTCTCCAGCACCAGCTCCTGGGTCTCTCTAGGTCACCAGCAACTCAATGTCCATGTTTGTACAGAGGATTTAATTAATTAATTAACTACAGACCTTTTTAACCTAAGATAAAACCCCCATCATTATATTAATTGCAAACAAGAGTGAATCAATACTACTTTTTTTCCCAAGAGAGCTTTATGCTATTACTCTACTTGTCTACCACTTGAGATGGCAATTGCCCTCAGGAATTATGAGACAAAAAGGTAAATCACTTCAGTTCAATAGAAAATTCATATTACATGGAACAACAATTTGTACTTCAGTGCACACGAAATCTCTTACCTCTAGGGTTTTCCTCCCCCATTTTTTCCAGTTAAACACAGGATATAGACTATGAAAAATGTGAGATAAAACTGTGCTTTTAGGATCAAATATTTACAATCCAAGTATAAAGCTTATAGCATGGAGGACTTCCCTGTAAGGTATTTAGTATTATTGATCACAGTTATGTCTTTAAGCAGAATTTTCTGCTCCTTCCTTTGATCTCTGTTGCAGATGGAAGCTGACGGTATAGTTTTCACCTTTAACCCCTGTTTTAAATACAGAAAGATCCTATCAGGTGTGTTAAGATGATATTGCTTAATGTGGTGTACAGCTGTCATCAACAGTTAGCTTCAAGCATAAAGAAAAAAATGCATTTACTCATTCTAGAGAATAGCACTAAAATTAAACACTGATAACTCCAGATATCCAGATGCCACAGGCAGGTGAAGAGGGAAAGAAAGGTGTGGGGAGGGGTAAAGAAAGGCAGAGAAGAGCAGAAGAGAAGGGAAAAGGATTTGGGTGTCTGGCCTATAGTTTTGGTTTTATCACACAGGGGAGAGCAGGATAGAGGGGTTGAAGGAGGTGAAGAATGACAGAAGGGCAGAAAAAGGCTGAGATCTGTGTGTGGAGATGGGCAGGCAGCAAGCAAGGGACCAAAAGGAGTGGAAAGGGGACAGTGAAGGGCAGGAAAGGTCAGAGAAAGTTTAAAAAAAAAAAAAAAAAAAGGAGCAGAGCAGGGGAGAGAGCAGCAGAAAAGAGCAAAGGGGAAAAATGGGCAAAGAAGGGTGAAAAAGAAAAGGAAGAGAAGAAAGGCAGAAGAGAAATAGAAGAGATGGGCAGAAGTAAAAGAAGAGCAGAGAAAAGAACAGAAGGGTTAAGAAGGTCAGAAAAGTCCAAAAAATTTCAAAGAAGGTCAAAGAAGGTCACTGCCAATATTGACACTAAGGGTGTAGTAAGGAAATTCATCCTGTGATTGATCAGAGTTGCTTAAGGATCCATGATCAGTGCAGTGAACCTCATTTCCCCCAACAATAGATATATATATGCATTTTTCAGTTCAAACGGGAAACGTGGGAGTTTTGCTCTCCTCTTTCCCTAGCTTGCTGCCTTAGGTCTGGGAACAGAGAATTCCAATTCTATTCATGCCCGTCACAGCAAACAATTTCCAAACCATCTGCTATCTAATAAAACAACTCATCTAGACAAACCCCAGCCCGGGCAACAAATCTGATATTGTGCTTGAAGTCACCATAACTATTAACAACCTGCCATATATAAAACAAAGTATTTCACAATCCAAAGACCTGCACTGAAAGAATATTAAGAATGTAATGCCAAGTACTCAAATCCTAGGCAAAAAGCCTGTATCCAGTTGTCTCTGCACTACCAGTTTTTAATTTCATAAAGGCATTTTTTATTCCCCTCCTGTGGGATGAGTGCTTCATTCAGTGTGTAGTGTGGGGCCATATGAAACAAGTGAATCAGGGCTGAGCAGTGAAGGTTGCTGTCCATGCCTCATTTGTGCCAATGCTGCAAGGAGTTAATAAATGGAGCTGGACACAGAAGAGAAATGAAGGTTTGAACAGCAAGACAACTGAATGCTACTCTGGAGAATTGGATTCCAACACCATCTCTGCCATCAGGCTCCACAGTGATGCTGGGCAAACATTTCACAGATGGCTACTAATTGTGTCTTTCTCATTTCCTGCATGCTCAGTGGGCAACACCTGAGGCCAGATTCACAGAAGTACTAAGCAGTCAAACAGTATTTGACTGAAGAGGCTTTCTAGGCTATCGTAGAAACTTGATGCCTCTGAAAATTCAGATCATGCCTCCTCAAACAAATGTTTGCTTGACAGTTTTGGTCATAATCTCCTGAAGAGTCAATTGTGTATTTGTGAAAAAGAGATAAAGCAGCAACTTTCCTTTGGGTATGGTTATGATAAATTCATTAAAGTTTATGCAGCACTTCAAGACCATAGCACTCAAATACAAAATTCCCACTACAACACTTGATGATGATGCAAAGTATTTACTGAGAAGTTGCAATGAAGTACACTAAATACTACATTCAGCTATACATTGGGGACGATTGAAAGTACAAATACATGCACTGAGCAACAAACAATTTCCTCTCTCTGTAAGACCTCTGAGAAAATCATGTATGACTTCACAGGAGAAAGTAATTAACCATACAACTACGTAGAAAAATGCAATGGATTACAAATAGAAGACAATTTTAATTTTGCTGTCAGCTATTTTTGTAATATTTAGGTTTTTGAAATCCTAACATTCATATTTTCTGACACGATTTATGCTTACATGAATCCATATACATTATAGAAAGATTTCTGTCAAATTTCCTAAGTTTGTAACAGTTGCCTTGGCAACTAAATTTAAACAGATCCGCTGGCTCCTCTCTTGACCCTTTGTTTCTGAAGCTGTTTTGAAATCTAGCTTTTCAATACTCTTCAATATCCTTCTGCTCTGAAAATGAAAATATACTAAGGAGTTCAGCAACAGGGTTCCTATGAGATTATGGACAATTTCTGTCCATTGTTATTCTACACTTCATAAATCAGGCTTTTTGATAGTAAAAGTGACACTGGTTTCCTGTTCTGATGTGTTCCTCCTTAAGGATTATTTCTGAAATTAGCCACAACCTCAATCTGGGCTGAGGAACAGGTATGGAATTTTTTTTTTTAAACTTTGTGACTGAACTCTAAGGGTTTTTTTTTTGTCTTGACAGTTTGTGCATGCTGTCTTTTCACAGTAACGATCAATAAATTCGAGATGAATGTTTCACAGTAGGGCTTATCCTTATCCTGTTGATGCACTAGTGGCTATACCTTGACCTTCCCCTTCTCCTTTCATAATCAAATCACAACTACCAGCCACCTCAAGGCTGCTCTAAATTGTGCTCAAATGCAGCAAAGTAAGCAAAGCCCTGCTGGACTCGAGGATTTACTCTAGACATTTTTTCCCCCTCTCCCTGCTCCCCAAGGTGTCATCTGACACATATTTCATATTGCAGGCTGCAAAGAGGAGTGAAATAAGAAAGCTCTCCTGGCATGATGCCAGCCAAGGGATTTTCTTCCCTTCAGCACACTCCCTGGGCAGAAAGCAGTGCCAGCCGCCCTGCTGCTCCAATCTGCAGGAACAGTGCAAAGCAGTGTGGAAGAAGACAGAAGATCTGGGCCACGATAACTTTTTTAAGAAAGCACTGATTCCCATTCTGTGATTGATGTTTAGGTCTTTCAGATTAATGCTTTTTTAAAACCACAGCTCTCAGGCTGAGGAAAATAAAGAGAGTTTTGTGTTCCCTTGCCTTTACCTGCAATAGGCTAAAGTTAAGGGGCTTAGAGTGCACAAGACAGTGGGCAAATACCAATGAATAATGAACACAGGTTTGTAAGAGTTGGTTAAGCATTTGTCAATGAGCCATCAGCAGCAAGAAACACCATAAACACTTCCCTCACCTAAGGTATTTTTTGAACGCTTCTCTAAAAATCTTACTCCAGAAAGAGAACCATGATTATTTTTATGCTGTTTATGTTGAAATAATTACATTTGCAGGCTATTTTAAATGGTATCAAGAAACATATATGAAAAACTCAACAACCTAAATTTCCACTGATAATGGTTTTCACCAAGTGACAGTTTCAGAAGATGTTCTGTGTGAAGAACTGTCAGTTTTCATTTATGTTTTGCATTAGAAGGATGCATCTGGAATGATAAACTGTAAATTGTAGCAAACTAAAACAAAATTTCATAAATCTTAGTTATATTAACCAAAGCAAGATCCTGACATACTTAACACAAGAAAATCAATCAAACTCAGCTCCAATTAAGCTCAGCTACTAATCAAAAACCTGCCATTGTTAGGAATAGTGATTGCTTTTGGAGTTCTGAGTAAGAATTCAAAGGAAGTTTTGGCATATGGTATGTCATGTGGAAAAGGAAATCCTTTGGCTTGGATACACTGTGGAAAGGAAGCCCATGTGGCTAAGAAACACTGTAATGCTATTAAAATACAGTTTATGCATATTTAAATTTAAATTCAAATCATGTCAATTTCTGTGGCTTGAAGTATTTCTCATTATGCCCTTCTACCTTTTGAAGCTGCTTGTGCTCAGCTGAAGTCACATACTGAGAGGGAATATGATAGACTGCCTTTCTGACCATGGAGGTCCATATTTGTCAGAGGCAATGCTGAAAAAACCCCATCAAGCAGACAGATGTACTTCATTCCAAAGAATTTCAGTAAGAGGCAAACAATATATGCTACATGAAATTCTGAGTTGGCATTTGATATTTCTCTAATTTGCTACAAACATAGAGACCAAAAGCCATGTAAAAGCTATTTTAGAGCCTTTTTAAAATTAAAGGTCAAGACCTGAACTTTGATTCCTTTCCTATCCAAAGTGAACAATAAAATTTAAAACAATAAAAATCAAGTACTGTACTATAGTATCAGTTATGTTAAGATGGTTATCTCTGGAGGAAAAGGGAATCATAGATGTACTGGGAACAAGACTTTCCCAGATTTACATATTCTTACAGTGAAAGTGGCAATAGATCCCTAGCTTCACAATTCCCTCTGCAGCATTTCAAATTATATGTGTTCCTTAGAGAGAAATGAAAGTGTTGTGCTCATCTACCAACCCTGGTAGCCTGTGCCACACATTTCCATGACACAGTGCTTGGTCTCCTTTATTTACCATGGTTTAGTACCAGAGAGGTTTTTTTTAAACTATAAATATATTTGGTTTTAGTTCAATGCTCACATTTGTGACAACAGATTTTGATGATCCACTTGATGCATGTCTAAAGTTCACCAATGAGTTCAGGGCAAAACTACCTGAGTACACCCACGTACATTAGCTTTGCTCTAGCAGAGTGTTGCTACAGCTGTACCCCCTCTACTGCTAGCTTGTCTTCATTTACATAGCATTTAAAATTTTATTCCAATCCCACATTTTAAAATAAGACCCTGAACTTTCCTCACAGGTATCCACACTTAGAAATGCTGTTCTGTATCACCTTTAAGTATTTCTGCTTGGCTACATGAAGGATTTATCTAAATCCCTTCTGGCTGTCAAAATCTTACAGCAACAACTTCCTAAGATATTTTTTTCCTTTTATGATGAGATTCCATCCTAAATGATAAATGGGGCATACAAGAAACTGAGGCCAGACATGCATGCAATCAAATTGTAATTGGCTTTGCATGTACTGTAGTCCAGTACAGTACATGCAAAGACTTGTCTTGCCAATTAAGTCACAGTTCTTTCCCAGATGAAACAGAAACTTTCTCAGGACAGGGGGTGTTTCCTACGGTTTCACTCCATGCTAACACACTCCTACCACTCTTTTTCTCTTGCTCCAGTCACTAGAAAAGGGAGCTTCTAGGCAAAACAAGCCCAGACAAGGAGAGAATACAAGCATACGAGCAGGTTTGCACCCAGCGACGTACACCGGATTCTGCAGCACTTCATATTATTTCCTCCTAATGTGTTTGGCTTTCTGACCAGAAGATTACAAGTCTGCAGTACTACCTTGAATTTTTTTCTTAAAGCAAAACAAAACCTGACACTTCAAAGAAAAAAGTGACACACAGGAACAAATTACTTTCGATTCACAAGGATGCTGCAAGGTTGTATATTTTAAACGCAAGATGATGCCAAACCAGCACGCCTTCATAGTGCTAGATACTACTTAGACATATTTTAATGTAACCTTTCTGGATCAACTTTCATTATGTTTATTCACCACAACATTTCTTCCAGCCAGTGAATTTTCACTACAAATTATCACCTTCCAATATTCTCTTTCTACCAAATCATAAATTACAAACTCAGCACTAATCAGCATAAGCTAGAAAGAAGGTAACAAAAAATGTGCTGTATGTGGAGTCTTAACATTGCCATTTTGGAGTCCTGACACACTTCTGAACAGCAGTGTTGATGTGCTGGAAGGTAGCACACCAACAAAGCTCTGCAGAGGGATCTGGACAGGCTGGATTGATAAACCAAGGCCAATCATATGAGCTTCAATACGACAAAACTCTAGGTCCTGCACTTGGGTCACAACGACCCCAGAAGCACCCACAGGCTGGGGCAGAGGGGTGGAAAGTGGCCCAGTGGAAAAGGACCTGGGTGCTTGACAGTGGCTGAACAGGAGCCAGCATGTGCCCAGGGGGCCAAGAATGACAATGGCACCCTGGTCTGGATCAGGAATAATGTGGCCAGCAGAACATGGGCAGTGATCAGACCTCTGACCTCAGCACTGGTGAGGCCTCCCCTCGAGTGCTGTGTTCATTTTTGGGGCTCCTCATGAGAAGTTGACATTGATGTGCTGGAGCATGTCCAGAGCAGGGCAGCAGAGCTGATGAAGGGTCTGAAGCAGAAGTCTGAAGAGGAGCAGCTGAAGGAGCTTGGAGTGGAAAAAAGGAAGCTCAGGGGGAACCTTATCACTCTACAACTGCCTGAGAGGAGGTTGTAATGATGTGAGTGTCAGTCTCTTCTCCCATGTAACAAGGAGTAAGACAAGAGGAAATGGCTTCAAGTTGCCCCAGGGTGAGTTTAGATTGGATGCTAGGAAAAACTTCCTTCACCAGAAGGGTTATCAAGCATTGGAACAGGCTACCCAGGGAAGTGCTAGAGAGATTTTAAATACCTCCACTAATCCCAGAGATATTTAAAAGACATATAAACCTGGTGTTTACGGACATGGTACAGTGCTGGAATTGGCAGTGCTGGGCTGGACTCTATGATCTTAAAGGTCTTTTACAACCTATACACTTCTATGATTTTAACCGTAAACCTCATACTCCCCTCTCTAGGCTCCCATGTTTGCAACACAAAAAGTACACAACATTTGACTATAAGCTCTGTTGACAAGATTACATCACGCTAGAATTAGCAGAATTTCCAGAGCAGATAAAAACAATAAAGCTTGACAACTTTTTTCATTTATTTTGAGCTTGCATCCTTAGGAAACAAAGCATAACAATATTTATGTCGATATTTCATATTCCGTGTTCACTCCGAGTCAAGAACCCAGGTTTCCCTGGCAACCTCCATTGTTTTGCCTCCACAGGTTGCTGTAGTGTACCCTCACCTCGGCACCTGCGATACAGCACAGCCAGCGAGGCTGGGACAGAGCGGCGCTCGCTTGTGCTGCTACTGCCACAGCCCTGACCTTCAGCAGCCTGCTCAGCCCAGCACCAAAGGACTCTGAAGCCTGACCTTGCCTTCTTGGTGGAAGCTCAATTAATTTTCACAGATCTTTCCCACAGCTCCAGGTTGTCAGACCACGCAGCACCAGCCTGGGTTAAAATGCATCCAAAGAGACAGCAGCTACAGACCAGCTCCCTGATACAGCTGGCAGTCCATTCAAATGAGCTGATATTCAAGAGCTGAAGGGAGGGAATTTGAGAGAGTGACAGACAGACACAGGGTGAAGTCTCTGCTTCCAGAGGAATTGCCAAAATGTGTCTGAGCAGGTGGCAACAATGAGAAGAAAAACCTATAAGAAGAATATTAATTCAATTTTTATATCAAGTTGTTAATTGTAGCTGAGGCACAGGCCCTTTCACAGCTGAACTGGCATTTGGGTTGATCACTATCGACAGCTTGTTTACTGGAAAGATCTTTAGAACTAGAAGTGCTCACCAAGTCGCTTAAGCTCCTTCCTTCCAACATGGGGAAAATACAGTGAGGGGGAGGCTAGCTCCTCACACTCTGCTGCTGCAAGAGGAAAAAAAAACCTTTTCCTTTCTGATTTTGCATTGAATTCAGAAAATTTGACTTGCTAATCTTTTATACGTTGGCATTCTTTCATCTTCTTGAGAGATAAATATTTTTAATCAGGCAATTCCCTTCAGGATAACAGTGATTCAAATTATACTGATGAATGATATCAATCAGTTATTAGGCATGAAAAATGTGTATGTCAAACTCTAACAATGTTTATCCTAACAAAAGTGCAAAGCTTTTTTCTCTTTTTTTAGAAAACCCAATTCTCTAATAGTTTTTTCCTACACTCAAGAGGGCTTTTTTTTCTTCAAATGTCAGAGTAAAACCAGCAGCTAACTAGTGAGTCCTGTTTGCAGTAGAACATTATTAAACGTTCTAATTAATCTAATTAATGCAAGATACCATGCCATATCCCTTCAGATGTACAGAAGATATTTTCAAAGGCTGCTTTTTAAAATGGAAAATTAACATTAAATGGCACTGCTGACTTTAAAAGCCCTAGACATGGTTGTCTTTTCTTCCTCATTATTTTGCCAGATATCGATCTTAACTCAGACAGCATCTGACTTTTCAGGATTTTAAATGATCAGAACATCAGGGCCAGTCCCAAGGGAGTTCAAGGACAGAGCTCTACCTCTCTCTGCCCCTCATCCTGGGAGTCAGACTGTGACCCTTGCTGCAGAGGAGGTGGCTTTGCTCGAACAGGGCATCTATCAAAAAACTGCTCACCCCTCAACTTCACGCGGTAAGGGAATGCCTGGACTACACTATGAGGTTTTCACTGGCAAAGATAATGCCACATCAGTGGCTGCACCAGGGCATCTCACAGCTATATCTGACCATTCCACAAACCAGCCAGGAATTCGTGGTGGGCTGCTGCAGAAAATGCTGTAATGAGGGAACAGCAATTTCAGGCAAAGCCTAGGGAGGGTATAACCACAAGCCTTGGGGGGACCCATATGAGAGCAGAAGTAACAGCTATATAACCTGAGCATATGCCTTGTTTGCATCTAACATGCTCCTGTGGAGATACACAGGAATAAGCAGCTCTCAGCACATCTCAGTGGCTGCTGAGCAAACTTAGCTGATGAATTTGTAATGGAGGAAGCTGTATGTAATTCCCATCTAGTCCACATGAGATCTAAGGTGGTGTCTGACACAATCTATCCATCCTGTTTTTCCTCTAGATAAAGCATAACACAACACTCCTCTACCTGACAGCAGAAAAAATGAACATGTTTGTTTACTTTCCAGAAATTCCAACAAAATGTCCAAAGACCACAATGCGGACAAACTTCATCATGGATGGGATCTGCATAGTATGATGAACTTAAAGGGATTCTTTTGACGGAGACAGTCAAATTTCCCAACATTAGAAGGGAACCTTCACTTTTCCCTCTATGTCTCTGATATGAGAAGAGAGATAAGATTGTTATCACCTTTTATATTTCCATTCTTTATGCAATAAATTCAAATAGCCTCAAGTCTCATTGTCTTACTTACTGAGACCCTAAAAGAACCTGCAGACCTTCTGTGAACAAAAGAATTCATTATGTGTATCAGGCTATCCACATGCTTCTGTCAGTTGCCACACTGCCTCAAGTTAGGAGGAAATTAAAAACCAAAACCAAACAATGCAACTCTAGTCGGTCAAACCATTTGTTCTGAGGATAACAAAAGGTCTGTAACACAGGGCTGGAAAAAACACACCGCAAAATCAAATACCAGACTTGTTTGTTTCACTTGTGCTCGACATTGCTTGCTCTCCTTGCAGGACCAACATTAGGAGTCTGACCTAAGAAGTCACTTGTGCTTCACCTGCTGCTCACAGAAGACTTGTCCCTCCATCACAGCAGTCACAAGTAAGAGTGAAATGCTCAACAAAACACAGTTTGGCTGTTGTCGTTATTTTAAGCTCCCTCTCATGAGAAACAAAACTGAATGTTACAACTCCAGCATTCAAAGACAGACAGACATCTTAATTGGTGTGCACAAAAGGATCTCGGTGATAATGAAAACAGTAAAGATCTACAGAAGAAATGACATTCTGAAAATAAGTCAGGAAGCACATTCAGTATCCAAACAAATCCCTACAGAAAGGCGATAGCATTCATTCTTGATGAATGCTCATCAAGATTAAGTTACAGTAAAATTAATTGATGTTGTAAACAGAAAATTCTTATCAGTAATAAGCAATATTAACACCTAAAGCAAAAGAAGATGCAGCTGCAAATTATGGCATAATGTCATCTTTACAGCTACCTAGTCATTATGGAACTAAGCATATTGTTTAGCTCCTGCTTGCAGAAGTCATTTTTACAAAACAATATTTATTTTATGCATAATACATCTGGTGCTGAAGATCGAAATGCAATTTACAAAATATACATATGAAGGTGTTTTACTTAAGTTCACACAGTCATTTGAAACATTGCACCTTCATAAAGAAACCAAGAAAAGTTTCCAAGTTTGATTACCTAGGCAAGAGATGACTATGTTAACAGGGCTTCCTCACAAGCCATGAAATAGAAGGTGCAGTTCAAAGGAATGCATTTGGCACAGAGAAGAACAAAAGACAATTAGCAAAAATTCTAGCTCGGAAACATTTTAGCCTAGAAGAAGTGCAGAAATACCAATCCCGGGCACAAAGTTCACTTCCCAGCAGTGGGTAAATGCCTAATCCAAATTGATTCTGGCCAATATTTCATGCTTTAATCAACAAATATATGTTGCAGAGAGCTATCTGGGGAAATTAAAAAAAAAAATAAGGCAAAACATAACAAAACATGGGTCCTGATCTGATGCCATGAAGGATATTCATTAATGCCGCAACAGATGGTTAATCTGCAGACTTAAAATATGTCAACTTCATTTAATTAAAAGTCAACATTATTATAATATTACCATCATGAAATCAGGCTCTGATAGCATGCCAAATTTTATTGTTTTACTTTTAAACAGAAACTTTTTGATGAGAAGCAACACATTCCCCACTTCTGTGAACATTCATACATCTCAGTAAACACAGGGCAACTTCTCCTGAGGGCTCCCTCCTGCAGTGGCTCTGACATCCACAGCAGGATTTTTGATCTCTCTACTCCTACACTCAGCAACATTTCAGGCCGCAGCAGGTTCTGGAGCCAATACAGATACACTGCTACTGGGAAGGAAGCTAACTGGTGTTGTGTCAGATCAAATAGCTCATCCATCACCCTGTAATTTGCAGTGTAAATACACAGCAGTGAGCCTAACTCTAAGTGAGGTGTGACTCAATGAAGTGGTATCAATAGCTGGTTTAAGTTATCAGTAAGAAACTCAACACAAAGAAGCACCTGACATCAGTTAATACTCATTATTTACTATCACTTGCCACCAAAGTAAACTGGCACTGAAGCTTGAGGGGTAGCTACTAGAGCTGGCTGCCAGCACAAGACAGAGCAGTGACCACAAAATATCACACCATCAAAGCTATCCTGATCTCAGGTCTGTTATGTGACTGTAATTTTGCCTGAGGCTTTTCAGATATCTCATTAGGGAACAGCTCAATTCATCCCTTAATATTTCTGGATTTAAAGTCCCAGATGGCAGGGACTTCAGCCTGAGCTGCACTGCATTGCTATTTTCCAGGGGTTATCTCTCAAAAACCTCTTCTCCCACCACAGAAGACTCCAGATCTTAATGGAAGAAGAGCATGAACTGCAGGGCCCAGCAGAGAGCAAGCATTTGACACCCACTGGTCCCAGAGCAGAAAGGAATCAACCCTCTTGATGTGCAAACCCTGGTGACAGCTGGTTAGGGGTTGCAAACACTCCTATAAGAGTGGCAAGGAAAGAGACAAGCAAAGTCCTATCTGGCTACAGACTGCTGTGTTCTGAAGTTTAGTGCAGACCCAGTTCTGTTAATAAGATGAAATACCATCTTACTGGCTTCGATTAATATGTCCCAAGAATAAGGAAATAAATGTAATGCTTTTATCTGGAGGAAAAAGAAAACCTTTTCTCTGTCTTTACCTAACACCCAGTAGTTCTATAATGCCTCATATGCCACTGACCCACAGACATGAAGTGTAAGTAACAGCACCATCAGGACATACTGGCTCAGGCGCCAAGGTATGAGAGCTTATTTTTATGTTGCAAGAAAACACCTATGGGCAGTGTTTTAAAACCATTACAAGAGTGTGGTCTGGGGAGAGATTGTGGAAAAAAAAAAATCTGACTGCTGTTTTTCTGTATGTTCCCAGACATCAAACAGGGAGCTAAACTCCTGACAGTTGCATCTGCATAATGAGCCAGCAGCCATCTAACCCTTTGCTAGCCCCTTTGGACAGTTCCACAGCTGCCACAGCTCTGAGCAGCGGGGCTGGACCAGGGGTCAGAGAAGACGACTGAGTCAATCACACAGATGCCAGGCTTGTGGCATCAAACAGCCAAAGTCTGTTTTGCAGCTCCTAAGCACAGCTCTTATCTGAAAACAGTGTCTGAATTCAGTAGAATTCAACAGAGCAGGAAAATGCATGGGAACAAATTCATTGCTACTCTAGTGGGAAGGTGCACAATGGCAATGAATAATACAGCATTTACACGTGCATCAAAGTATTAAAGAATGCTAAGCAGAACTTGGTTAGTGCTACCAAAGCTTGGTAGATCTTACTGACATTTTAATAACTGTATTTTCCTCCAGAGTTTTGGACCTTGGTCCTTGGATGCTCAGAATAGTGACAGACACACTCTTAGAAATATCAATATAGAACACACACTGCATTCTTGAAAGCTGAAGGCAGAAATGGGCTGCAGGATTGTCATAGCAGTTTGCCATGGTCTTGTTTTAATTAGAGACTAGATCAATCACTCCAGATGCCTATCACAAATCTGGACACCACAAGAAACATGAGTAAAATATAAAGGTATTATTTAGCAGGCAGGTGCTGGAAAAGGCTGGTATTGCAAACCAAGTGGGAAGGCAGAAGCCTTACAGAGCTGATGAATTCCTGACTCCTATTTCCCATATGCAATCTTGGTTGAGTTTGCTGTTAGCAGCTGCAGAAAAATGGCTGTCCAAAAGCCATGCCTCTTAGCTAGCCTCATCCTAATCCACTTGAAGCTGCAGTATGATGTAGATTTCTGCCCTTATCGGTGGACACAAAAACATCACCGGAAATACAATGTACAGACCCATAGCCAAAATAAAGGTCTAAACCTAACACGAATCTAAAACCCCACCCTGAGTTCCTTGAAGTCCTGTACAAGAGTGGAATTCAGTTGGATTGAACTGCGACACAAACATACTTTCTCTAGTAGAAAAATATGCAGTGATCCCGTAATCTCTCCATTGTAGACTGTGTGCTAATTAACGCAGAATTTTGGTGAATGTGATGTCTTGCCAGGTATAGACAGGTATGCAACTTTTCCTCATATTCAAAGTCATAAACCTGACATGAACACTAATTAGGAATAATTCTGCTGTTTGCTCAAACAAAGTCTTTCTCGTTTCATAGTTGAATTTTGAAGACACTGATTTACTTCAGTGCTAGAAATCATCAGCCATTTTTAATATTTGTTTTGTCAATATAATGAAAAAAAATCATTTTCACATAGGCAACTGATGTTTACACCAAATCCTCATTGAAATCAACTACCTTAGTAACTAACTTTGTAAATACCTGTTGGATTTACATAATACCCTGATGCATAAACATTTTTCAAAGCAAAGAATGAGAGTCCAAGGACATCTTAAGCAAAGACGCATTTAAGATCCCAGAGCACTTCAAGAAGAAGAATCAAATTACAGGGAAATATGAAATGCTTAGAGCATGATCCAAAGGTCACCAGGATCAAAGGACACACTAATTATGAGTTCAGCAAACTTTGTGACTGGACCACAGTCATTTAGAAAAGGACACCAAGAACACACTCAATGAACCACCAATAAATATATCCTAATAGCTGAAACATTCAGTACTTCACAGTGGTAATGCACTGTCACTCCCATAGCATCTCTCATTAAACGTAGAGTGAGTATTAAAAGCTCATAACTCCAATAAATTCCAAGTATGATAAAAAGAGATCATATTCAAAGATAAAACATATGCTTATTACCTGGTATTTTTAGATAACAAAAACTTCAGTTTCTAGTTCAAGTCACTTATCTTCATCTTAACTAAAAATAGCAGACTTGCCAATTCCTCTGCTAGCCTGACAAGTAGTCTAGACATGGTTAGATAATAGCATTCACCTTTGACAGTCCCCTCTGAGGTATTAAACATTTGTTAATAGTTTAATAAATTCCAGTCAAATAGTGCTTTATGACAGTCATGCCAGTTAATAAATTCCAAGATGTTTATAACTACAAAGACCAGCTTTGTCCTCAGACACTTGAATTAGCATAAATTATGAATGTGCAGATGTTATTGACATGTGGAACAGAAACATAATTGATTGAAACACACTGCAAAATTCTCTTCACACTTCCACAAATACAGGCAAGTAAGAGTTAAATTTATTATGACAGATACTATAATAAGAAAGTAACCATCAAGACATGTTTTCCCTCCCAAAAATCTTTAGTCTTGCAAAAATATATTTGAATTTTTCCTATTCTTCAGCACTCTGTAGTCCTGAAATGCAAACACCTTTGAGGAGAGGCAATTCTCCACAGCACTTAGAACCACAAGCCCACCACACTTGTCCCTTCATCTTGAACTATTTCCTGAAACTCTCTTTTCCTCAAAATCCAGGCATCCTTGCTTTTTTAGAATACTTAATTTGTCAAACTACACCCAGTACACCTCTGAATAACATGCATCCTTTTACAAAGTAAAGATATGGTACATTCTCTTACCAGTACACCAACCCATGCACTAAAGAAATTTCTCACATTAGTGAAAAAAAATTAAAGACAGAACGCTATTTCCAGGGTATGTACTGATCTTATCTTCAGCTTTCATATATAATTTCAAGCCATCAATGACTGGCAGAAGATCTAACCAGAAGGAAGGAAATAATGCCTCTATGTGACTCAGCAGCATCCTAATATACCAACAGCAAAATATGCTGACCATAAACCTGCAAAGAGCATCTGTACCAGCTGATATGAGATCTATACAATTGCCAGGTCACACATCATTCTGCCTCAATGTTTCAGTTTGTTGCAGTAAACCCTGACAGCTTCAGCAATCACAAATGCTTTCCTGCTCATACAATAGAAGGTTTAATATTGCCAAACACATTTATTCACTCCAGTCTTTTTTACTCCCCAACACAGAGCATGAAAAACAGATTTTACAGTATGGCTAAAATCAATGAGCATATGGGCCTCCATTTAAGAAGGATAAATTAGTTCTCTGCTGATTACTTAGAGAAATATAATTGGTGTCCAGCTTCTGCTACTACTGCAGAGCATCTGGGTTTCTCCTACCTCTGTTTTTCATAGTCAAGAGAAGGATGAAAATTCCTTTCTATTCAATGACTCTACAGAAAGGAGAACAATGCTGCTGTTCATGATGGGGAAGAAGGAAATCCAATGTATTGATGCCAACCTGACAAAAGCATTGATTAGGACTGTTCTCATCTATTCCAGAAGGGCAAGGCAGGGAAATTAATCCACTGGCAGTTTAACTGAGAAAAACAGTCAAAACTGATTTCCTAAACAATATTTTGTTAACTTCTGTACTTGAACACTAATTAAGAGATCTGATCACAGCACTTCCTGTTTAGAGGGTCAAGAGGAATTAAACTAATACAGCACCTATGATGGACAGGGCTTCATCTTCAATGTGATAAAAGTTCACTCATCTAAGACTGACAAGGTAGAGATGTCTCACCCTTTTCAGAGAAGCTCTCTCAACATGTCTGTGAATGCTTCAGGATCCAAAATTCCAACTTACAAGCTGGTTCACAATTTAAAGGCTTTTGATTGCAAAGAGATGGCCAGTCACCACAGGTGGCATATTTCTCAAACTATCACTCTATGGTTAATGATTATTCATTTCCCTTTTCCACATTTCATTACTTCATTGTCCAAGAGTAGCAGCATCAATCAAAGCATCTGAAGAGTGACCCCACCTTGCTGGAAGTCTGTAACGTGGTGACTCCATATGGAGAGGGATAATGTGAACTTTCACAAAGCCTGGCACCTGTAGCCAGGCTACAAACTTCAGTGCTGTCAATGCCAGGAGAAAAAGCTGGCCTGTGGTTTGGTGTCAAGCTGGCCACAGCCTCTAACAGCCAGGAATTGCATCCAAAATCCTGTATTGCAATTCACTGGAAACAGTCAGGAAAGAAGCTACATATACCTGAAATTACAGTGAGCCTATCACTCTGGGATCGCTCCAAGGTGGTTCAACACACCTGAATTTTTCCAAGCAGATCATCAGACACCAGAAATAGAGAATTCCTCCTTTTTGGGTGCTAGCATGTAACAGAAAGTCTGAGCCTCTGGGACACGATCACATTTGACAGATCAAGACCTGCATTGGAAAGCTGCTAGACTGGGTTTGCATACAAAGAGGAGGGCAGCAGGAATGCTGCAAGCCTGGAGACATACATCATCAGGGCGGAATAATTCAGGGCAATCTGCTCTGACCATTATGTGAAGAAAACGCTCAAGTGCCTCCCCCTGCTGTGATCAAGCCTGCTTAGAGCCTTATCCAGACACTGCACCAACAGAGCAGGTTTTGACCTCGCTGTGAAGATAATACCTCCCTCCTCCTTCCCCTGAACGCTCTCTTTGTGGAAGCAAAAAGACAGTTTTCCCCTTTACACAGTGTCCTGCTGCATGGTACCCTGAGGTCAGCATGCCAGCATGCTCTGGATCTAAATGGCCTGATTTTTCCTGCCATCCCTCTCCCCTCCCTCCATCGTGCTTCAGAAGTTTCAATAATAATAACGACACCAAAATAGAGAGCAAAATATCTTCCAGGAGACAGCTGAAACACATTCTAAACACACTTCTGTATAGGGAGGCTGAGAAGAGGTCTTGTTGCTTTCTGCAGCTACCTGAACAGAGGCTGAAGTGAGGTGAGGCTGATTGCTTCTTCCAGGTAACAAGTGACAGGATGACAAGCAATGGCCTCAAGTTTCCCCAGGGGAGGCTCAGATTGGGTGTTAGGAAAGATTTCATCACTTGAAAGGGTTATCAAGCACTGGAATAGGCTGCCCAGGGAAGTGGTGGAGTTACCATTCCTGGAGGTATTTAGAAGACATGTAGATATGGAACTTGGGGATGCAGTTTAGCAGTGGGCTTGGCAGAGCTGGGTTAATATTTGGGCTCAGGGATGCAAAGGGTCTTTTCCAACCTAAATGATTATAAGACTAACATCCCAAATGCAGCTCTGTGGCTTCCAGTGTCCCTACTGTCTGTCAAGGTCATCCTGTGTTTCTCCACACCACAACCTCTGCTCCATAATGAACCCTACAGGGACAGTTTTCACTTTCTATCAGGGCCCCATGCTTTTACTCCTACTTTGGCTGGATAATCCTCTCCCCTCAGACTTCCATCTCTCTTATCCTTCCTCTTCTCCACTTTCTGTCACTCCTTGCTCTTCTTCAGAGCTGCCTCAGCACCATCCTTATCAAAGCACTTGGTAACAATTACATTGATTAAAAAAATGTAAATTAATAATATTTTCTGAATCCATGATGCATCTCGGTTTGCAACCTCTCTCAGGTGTTAGCTGATGCCTAACTATTCAAATATTTTCCCTCAGTAACTCCCCCATTATAAAAAACACAATTTACTTGCATGTATCTTTGCTCTTGCTTCCAAGTTGGCCACATGCAAACATGAACTCACAGATAGCAATTCAGGTTTCCTAATTTTGAAATTCTTTTTCTTCCTGTGTCATATTTCACTAGATGAACAAAACACTCAAGACAAACCTCTTCAAAGTATTTGTAACTGAATGAAATGTACAGTTCACTAGCAGCTACTCCCTATGGCATTAGGTTAAATATTAAGTTAAGCAGCTTNAAATTGTTTTTCTCCCTGTGACACATTTCACTAGATGAACAAAACATTCAAGACAAACCTCTTCAAAGTATTTGTAACTGAATGAAATGTACAGTTCACTAGCAGCTACTCCCTATGGCATTAGGTTAAATATTAAGTTAAGCAGGTTTATTTGTTTATTGCAACTCTGTCTTGCTTGCCCTTTAATAGATTTTTTTTTTTCCATCTTTTCCTCCACCGTTATTCAACTCAGGAATTTTGAGACAGAAAACAAAACTGACAATCCTAAATGTCCCTGTTCCCAAATGAGACACAGATACTTTGACTGTCATGAACACTCAACTGGCTCAAAAGCAACGGCAATGTTTGGTTTTTTTACTAGAAAATCACCTTAAAAATGTGGTAAAATTAAAAAAAAACAAAGGCAATAAAAAACTTCCAAGACTCTATCCTCAGGAGAAAGAGGAACTCCACTTTGGTTTGGTATGTGGTTTGGGAACAATCATGGGAAACTTACTCCACAAAGCTAGGAGCGAGACATTTTTTCAGGCACATGACTAACTCTTGGACAGAGATCTTGAGTGAACAGCAATTTTGCAGATGTTATGCACTTGAGTTTCCAGCTAGAACTGGCAAATGCATGCTTAACTGGGAACACAGACACTTCATATCTTGCCCCAAAAGCAATCACTGTTGCTCACAAATAGGTCTGAGAATGCATACAAGCACTAATGTAACTACACAGAGTTACAGATCTTATTTCGGTACTATGAGACTGATCTCAAATCCTGGTGGATGCTTTTTCAGTGGAGAAAAAGCGCAAAGGGTCAGATCCTTGTATAATCAGATAACTCAGCTTCAATATATAAATGTACCAATCACCCATCACCTCTGAGCTGGAGATGCTGAGCACACCTGGGAGAAAAGTGAGGGGAAGAAATCTCCTGTAAGCTCAGTATTGAAAGTAATGAAGGCAAATGCCTCCAAATGCAGTGGAGGAAGAGATATTTAGAAATACATATTTTCTTAAATTCTGAAATAGCTTTTAGTTCTCTCAATATATTACCTCTGAAGGCAGAAGTTCAGTTTTGAAGAAATGGCATCAACCTCATGCTTTCCCTGAATAGTTTCTTCAGTGCAACAAAACTAGTTTAACTGGTTTGTTCTTCTAACAAAGAAACAATACTCATGTAGAAAACACTAAAACAGAACTGGACAATTCACTGATAACACAAATGTTCTCATTTATTACTCCTCAGGTTAAAAAACACATGAATATATAATGTAGGTAATACTCCTGGGGCTTTTCCACATAGGACAACTTTGTATATAAATAGGTGTATATAATAGGGATATTAGTGTGTATCACATTATCTCCTCATAAATCCTTTTTATCTTCTAAGGATTCTTACTGAAATTAGAAAATATCTCTGCAGTGAGGTAAAAAACTCAAGAGTATCTACACTGAACACAACCACAGGTTAACTAGTGCCCCTAATTTGCCTGGCTGTAGTCAGCCTTCCCCAGCTAGAGAGAAGAGCAAAAAAAGGACTCTAACTTGTCCAAATGCACCACAAAGCAGGAAAAACTACCACAGCTTTCTATTTCCAAAAGAAAAAAATGTGACAGTGATGAAGATATGGAAAATAAATAATTTGTAACAAATTCTCAGACTATGGAGAGTTGCAGATACGATACTTATAAAAACCAGTTGATATTTAGCAAGAATTGTGTTTGATTTTGAAATAAACTGATCAATATTTTTATGATTAATGTCAGTCAGAAGTTTTTCTGTAATTAGGGTCAATATTTTCTGCTAATATCAGATGAAGATGGAGGAGAGGTTCTCGAAAACAGAAGAACCAAAGCCATACTAAAGCACAAATACTCTTACTAAAAATGTGTTTGGTACAGCATTTTGCAACCAAATTGCCTAGAGAGGAACTAAACATCAGCTCAATCAGTTTTATTTTCTCATCCAGATTCTTAGTTCACTTCTGAAGTACATCCAGTCATGTGCAAACACCAAGCCAGGCACTTCACTAAATGATGCCAAGTTCCTAAAGGCACTATCTGAAAAGTGCATCACTTCAGTTAGCTTTCAAGAAAAAAAACAGTGATATTAATAGAATGCTTTTTGATTTGCACCACAGTACCCAATTGTGGCATGTTGCTCTTGCTGCCACTGGCATGTGTGAAGTGCTTTTACTCTCTTTAGAGACCTAATGCACAGTGGAATGGCAAGGTAAAGGACAATACAGCAAATACTTCCTAACACATATACCTAAGGAACTCTTGATGAAAGACAGCTAGGTTTTCTTCATTGTGTCCATACCTTTGTGATCAGTTCCAAGCCTTTCACTTTTGTCTGAGAAAAAAGATCAGAAATAAGATTCCCTCTCCCCAAGGTAATTTCTAGAAGTGGTTTCATTTAATTCATTGTATTAATTGAGTGATAGATCCCATTTTTAATAAAGTGCTGAGTCATGTTAAATCAAGAATGATTTCCTATACCAAGACTAATATCTGTATGCATCTGATTAGTGCAGATCTTTAAACTTTATAAAAAAAAAATGGTGGCACGTAGCTCCAGTTTTGTTCTTAGTTTGTTCTTTGTCTGCCAGTTCACTAACAAACAAAACCCAGAAGCAAAGTCTGAAACCCAGACTACTTTTTTTTTTCCCCCTTGCAGCATTAGACATTTCCATAAGATGTATTATGAAACATACCTGGAGTCTTTACAATAACACTGAGCTGTTTTATGTTTCTAAATCAAACTAAGGAAACTCATTAGAGCTTTTCAAAGAGCATGAGAACAGTTCTTCAAAGAAGCATCATTAAATTCTAAATATACATGTGCTTACTTCAAAAGTTCTCAGTTGATCAGAAACTGGATCTTCAGAAATACTTCAGGATCTAAGCAATGTCAAGGAAAGACAAGACACACAATAAAAAGCAGAGAGGAGCTTTTTCTAAGAAGCGATAGGGAGTAAGACTGAGCCATGCGAAATTTTCAGAATAAGCACAAACACCCAGGGAAAAGAAAACTGCTGCCCCAGAGGTGAGATAAAGGCTAAGATCACCTCCTAGGACTTGGACATCTTAGGTCCAGATGTCTGGTTTTCATTAAAATGTACTAATGTAAATATGAGAGGCCTCCTGTCATAGATTTGCTACTTTCCTATCAAGTTTAGTCATACCTATTGGTACAGTCCTGATATGGAATCCCATCTTCATTAGCATCACACCCTGAAACTATTCCTCAATAGATAGTCTAAGGCATTAGTGTTTGAGAGGTTTTTTGCTGATGTTGTTTTTACTTGTAGGATTCTTTTTCGCTTTTGTACACTGATTTTCTCAATCATACTCAATATTACAATTTCTCCTCAGCCCATATTCAAATTAAACTAATACAGCCTTGTTGGAACCCAGGGAAGCCACACAGCTTCAGTGACATTCCCCCTTTGCAGCAGCAGTTTGTGCACTGCAGTAGGAGCCATTCAAAGCCTCTGGCACTTTTCAGGCTTACATTTCCAAACCATTACTCCTTGTAGTGTTCCTCGTAAAGCAAATCCAGAAGTGAAACTCTATTTCCTAATAGAGGCTTCAAGCCATGTTAGAACAACTTAATGATAGCCACCCACTTACAAAAATAAAAAAAGAAAAAAGATGGAAACATTTCACATGTCTCTTCATAGCTGCAGTAAAGACCTGCTACATAGAATCATAGAAGGGGCCAGCACCCTACCTGTCCAACTGAATATCAAGCATGTCCAACGTTGGAGAATCCCCCACTTCTCTAGGGAGATTATTCCAATGGCTGATTGCTCTAATTGTGAAAAATGTTCCCCTTTTGCTTAATTGTCATCTCCCTAGAAGTAAATTGTATGCATTACACCTCATCTTTTCCACGTGACTGTAAGAAAGGAGTCTCCATCTCCTCAGTAGCCATCCTTGAAATACTGGAGCATAGTGGTTCCCTTGTATCTCCCCTAAATCATCTTTTCTCAAAGCTGAAGTAATCAAGCTCATTGAGTCTTTCTTCATATGGCAAGCTTCCTAGTCCTTTGATCATCTGTGTCCCTTCTCTGGACCCTCTCCAACCTGTCCACAACTTGTTTCGCAGAGCAGGGACAAAAACTGAAGACAGTATTCAAGGCATGACAAGCTGAGTGGAGTGGGACAATAATGATTTCTTCATCAGCTGGTGATGCCCTTGTTAATGCCATGAGCACCCTGCTGGCTTTCTTTGCTGCAGCAGCACACTGTCCACTCTTACTGAGCTCATCAACCACCAGGACCACCAGGTCCCTTTCCACAGAGCTGCTCCTCAGCAGTATAGATTCCTGTTTTCCTGGATTATCTTTTCCAAGAACAAGACCACGTGTAATTGTCAAACTTCTTGTTAGCCCACTCTTTGAGCCTATCCAGGTCTTCCTGCAGGGTGGCTCTCCCTTCTGAAGTGTCCACTTTCCCCCTCAGCTTTGCACCATCAGCAAACTCTGCTAGGGTACCCTTGATCCCACCTTACAGCTCACTTAGGAAGATATTAAATAGTGTTGGGCCCAATATCAATCACCATGAGACCCCACCTGTGACAGGTTGCCATTTGAAGAGGTATTCACCACCACTCTCTTGGTGCTGCCTGTCAGTCAATTCCCCACTCACCACAGGGGCCACTTGTCCAGACCCTTGACACATTGGCTTCTCCAGGACAGGGCTTTGGGGGCCATACCAAAAGCCTTGGAGAAATCCAGGTAGACAATGACCACCACTCAGCCCACATCAACCAAGCAATTTACTTTGCCATAAAGGGTGATCATGTCTGTCAACCATGACTTACCCTTAGTGAATCCATGCTGGCTCTTCCCCATCTTCTGTTTCATCTGACTTGCGATGGCCCCCAGGAGGCTGTGTTCCATAATTTTCCCAGGGACTGAAGTAAGACTGATGTGCCTAAAATTTCCTGAATCCTTCTTTAATCCCCTCCTGCAGATGGGAGTGATGTTAGCCTTCTTCCCATCTTCTGGGACATCTCTCAATATCCACAACCAGTCAGAGATCATGGGGAGCAGCTTCCCAGTGCTATCAGGCAGCTCTCTTAACACCCTCAGGGGACAATGTCAGGGTTCATTGGTCATTGGAGGCCAAGCTGCTGTCACAGATCGCATACAAACTCTTCCTTCCCTGACAGTGCGTCCGTGTATGCGTCAGCCTGGGGTTTTGTTCCCAAAGACTGGGGCCCAACAGTGCTGGTAAAGAGAGAGCTGGAAAAAGTGTTGAGGACTTTTGCCTTTTCAATCTCATAATTCCCCTCTGCTGTTTAAGACCAAGACAGTATTTCCCTCCTCTTTCTGCTTGGTGTTTATATACCTGAAAGTACCCTTTATTGTGGTTTTTGACATCTCCGGCCAATTTAAATTTGAACTGAGCTTTTAGTTTTCTAACTGCATCTCTGCGTGCCCTTGGAGCACCCTTGTAGTTCTGAAGGGGTATTGTCTGCTTTCCCATCTCTGGTACACTTCCCTAGGTTTTGAGCACACTTGGAGGGTCACAGTGAAGCCAAGGGGCTTGGCTTGCTCCACCTAATTCCCCACCTTTTAAGGCGATGAAAGGTTTTTGTGCTTCCAGGGAAGTATTACTGAAAAAGCTCCCAGCACTCACTAGCTCCTTTATCCTCTATGGAAGCTTCCCATGGAATCCCTCCCAGATGACCTTCTAAAAATCTAAAACCTTTTCCTTAGCACTAGCCTTCAGTATGCTCAGCAGGATCCCAAACCCCACAACATTGTGATCACTGCAGCCAAGACTACCATTAACTGAGATATTACAAAGCAGTTTTTCTTGGTTTGTGAGTAACAGCTCCAGCAGTGCCTCATTTCCAGTCGGCACATCTATCATTTGTGTGAGAAAACAGTCCTCTACACATTCCAGAAACTTGATGATGTGGGAGCTGCTGCACTGTTCTTCCAGCAAATGTCTCGGTGGGTTAAGTCACCCCTAAGAACCAGGATGTGTTGACACAAAACTTGCCAAAGTGACCCAAATATCACTTTGTTGAGTTTATCGTCTTGGTTTGGAAGTCAGAGACAGAAGCAGACCCAGAGGCAATTCAACAGGGCTGGAATTATCATTCCAGATCACTTCCACACATTCAAGATTCTCCTTTAACACAGAACACAACAAAAACTCCTCCTCTTTCTCCCTGCCTGTCTTTGCAATACAGCTTACAGCCATCTGTTGTGGTCCTCCAGTCACATCAGTGCTTCAGTTATTTCCATGACATCCTAACTTCTGCTAAAGAACCTGTATCAAGCACTACAGCAACCAGACAGCTTAGCTGACTCTTCAGTGAGGGCATCAGTTTCAAGGACTTTGATCAAATCCTGATGGGAAGGAAAACAGCTGCACAACAAGCTGTTCCAACTTACAAAGGTGAAAATGGTCAAATTTCATCTTAAAAAAAGTAGAAGAAAAGAAATACAAAAGGCACAGTGGCAATGCTGTGTTTGTTACCTAGGAAAGTGGACAAGTTTCAAAATTTCCATGTATGCAAATCAAGAGATTACACCAAAATCTGAGGCTGAATTTGAGCTGACAATTAATAACCTATTATTTCATCCCATCTTTTGCAAACAGCTCAATATATCATATTATTCTGCTGTACAAAAAAAAAAAAAATGTACCTGCCATGAATTTTCACATCCAATATATTGAAAATTGACTATCTTCTCATACAAGAAAGAAGGCGCACGCATGAATACAGCTGCAAGTACTTAATCTCAATTAGCTTTATACAACATATAGATTAAATAATTTTCTTCCTCCCATATTCATTATCACTGATTCCTTTCCCTTGCACTTTATTTTGCCAGATTTTTCATCCAACGCTTTTACCAATCTCTATAGTACGGTCTACAACATATATTGAAATACAATCTGGGCTCTGCAGCACAGTATTCTGGGTCAAACAGAGCCTTTGTCTTTAAAAGATCAAGGGTAAAGGAGCATATACCAGAGAATACAAAATCTTACATGTGTTTAAACAAGTATAGATAGTCCCTGCCAAAGATTTGCTGACCTACTAGAAGGCACACGTAATGTAAGTGATAGCTATAGAGATGGAGGCCTGGTGGTCCTCCACATCTGGCCCAGCTGCCAAGCTCACCACACACTTACACAGGTTCTGTTCAAAAGCAGTTTCAGGGCCATGAGCCTAGATGCCAAACCCATCTTGTACTTGCCTGAGTAAATATTTCCTGGTTTTGTGACCTCAACCCCTTGGGATTAACCAATAGTTTCAAAGATGGGACATCGTCCAAACCCAAAGAGTGTCAAAGAGGATCCTTCCAGGCCCAACACAAGTACTGTCTGTGAGGCCCAGAAGCATCAAGTATTGTGTAAATATTAACAGCACAGGCTCCAACATCAATTTTGATATCCATTTCAGAGGTGCCTGGTAAAATCCCGTAGGTGCTATTGCAATCCAAGAAATTCAAGAAGGGTCTAACCTCTTCTCATGTTACTGATAGCATTATTAATGATTGATCACCCAAAGCACATTGCAGTGAATAGAACAATCACTTGAGCAGGTTTTCATGCATATGTATTTATGTATTTAAAATGTCTCCAGACCTACCAGTGTCAAATTACATTATGCTATACTAGAAACTCAAATAATTCAAATACTGGCATGGGCAATGCAGTTAAACCTTCCAATAAATATCTATTGTTGATCATGCATACAGGGCTTCTTCCTGAAGCTTTTTTCATCTTTTAACATGAAACACAGGCTCAGCTACAGTGCAGTTAAAATGTGCATTTCTGGCTCCAACTGTATTCATTTTACATATACACAAAAAGCAAAGACAAATTGGTGTTTTTGCTTAAGTTACTCTAGTAAATCCGTATCTTGACTATGGCCAGCTGGGAAGTGCTGAATTCAGTCCAAACTCTGCTGCTACAGATCTCTCAGAGGCCATGGTACCTTCCATGATGCTCTCAGCAATTATGTGTCTGGTCTCAAATAGCAACATATAAAAATAACAGTCTCAGGGCCTTGCCCAGATTCTGCCTGGAAACTTTTGCTGTTAAAAGATTTCTCATTAGTGAAAGATTTGGCCAGGCAGGAAGATGACTCACTAATGCCACCCTCACCAGAGCCTGAATCAGAAAGATGATTGCATGCTAGATGCACAAGAATGCAGAAGTCTGAACTCACCTGAGCTAGCAAGTTGCCAAAAAGTAAACAGCAGTGCCTTTGTTCAGCCTTAACAGAAGCAGGGACATCTATGTCCAAGCACGTGGTCCTGTAATGCAGCAGAGACCAGCAAGGCTAATATTTCCCGACGGACAAGAGCTAAACACATACTCCTCCATAGCACCAGGAAAAAAAAAAAAGCTGCCCAGAGCAGGTGTTCCTCTGCTACGTCACAACTTCAGCAAACTATCAAAACGCCTCACAGGTGAGCTTTACTTATTAGCTCCTGCAATTAGAAGACCCAGAAACAACCTGGTGGGTCTTGACCCATGACTAAGAAAATACATTAAAGAACCCAAACTGGCAGACCATGACCTCCACTTCAAACTCAGCTGCATGCATCTCCTTGTTCCCCCATGATATTTCCCACCCGTATCACACACCCACAAGCCCCTGCCCCAAAGGATTTTTTTAACATCTTCATCATCTTGGGTGGTCACTTTGTATCCAGGTACTAAATGCAATCTATTCTCAAGTACAGGTATGTCAATCACATTGTAAAAAATAAAGCTTCAGCCTTAACATCTGTGTCTGTGTCATCCCCCTCTGTGTGTCTAAGCTAATCCACAGTTATTTCAATCAGGAAATCTCTACATTTTCCTTAAATTAGCACTGAGAATCTCAACCTCTCCATGCACTTAACTTTGTCTTGTAAAAACCTTCTTAGAAGTGTTTGAGGCAATCTCCCTTCACCTGCTTGCATACTTAAAGGAATTCTGCAGCAAGTTAATTACCAAAGAGGTCCTCTATCACTCTACCAAGTCTGTAACCAGCTATATATACACCTAAACACAACAACACACACACAAACACATATATCAACTACTGCAAAAATCACCTCAACCACTTCATCTTTTAAAATGAATTCATTTCCTTTGGTGAAGGAGACTGTATGAATCACTGCTGTAAGCCCATTAACAGAATCCTTAGCTGACACTTACTCAATTGAATAAAAATATAGAGACCAATAGAAGTCAGAAGTACAATAATAAAGAACGTAATTGTTTCAGGTCCTTTTTTCTTAGTCCTCCTAAACCATAGCAGCACAAAGGTTTCTGTTGCTCCAATTTGTCTATCAAACTACCAGATGCAATCTGAGACCATTTTAAGCTGTGCATTGTTATACTTCACAGACTGATGAAGCTGCAAACAAACAGCCACAAATCTTTGTATTAAATTATTAGTCATTTCATTTTAAGTTGCTTATCAGTTCTAGCATGAGGACTCAATTATCTAAGCATTTTCCTATTCCTATAGGCGCACTGTGCTCAGAACTCTCTTTGAAGGTTCCCAGATGAATGTTATGTGAAAAGATGCAAGCAAGCAAGAAGAAAATAGATGGCCCAGAGTCTGCCCAACCACTTCTAAATGCTCATGTTCTGAAAAAAATACAAGCAGAAAGCTTAGAGACATATATATTGCTTCTGGCAGAAGTGCTTCATTAAAAATAACCCACAAAACTGAAACAGGATCAATGATTTCTTACTGAAAAATAGGCCTTAAAAATTAATTCTTCAGGCCCTTTGCTGAAAATCTTGCCTTTAAAATTTCCGCACTGCACATAAATGAAGCCTTGGTTCTGTCATAAGTGTAAAACAAGGCAGGGTTACTTCAAAGTCCCACATTCCAGCAGGATTTTTTTATTGGGGTTTTTTTGTTGTTTATTCTTGGGTCTATCAGTTTCCTTACTTCTTGTCTTCACTCTAAATATACGTCCTCTTCACTGGATTCCGACCACAACCACCAGTTTTAACTCAAATCAAGGAAAAGCCCTTCATTTTTGCATGTGACATATTCCTCTGGTTCATTGTTCTTTCTAGTTTTTTATATTAATACGCAATCCCTTCAACAACCTGCAAATGCAGGCTTCTAAAGTCCTGAGTACAACAGATCTGCATTGTCACTGAGCGAATTCTGCCAACAGAAGAATCAATTCTGCTTTAAAGGTATCCTACACATGCAATGAACACAGCACTAGACTAAAATTACAGAAGTCCAAGAGGCTTTGACACAGGACTCAAAAGAAGGAGCACCACTGCCCTACAGCATTTATCACATTTGTTCAGTACCCTTCTCTCCATCTGCAGCTCTCACAACCACCCACTAGCTTTATAACCACATCTATTTCACATCTTTATCCTACATTTTTCTTTTCTCACCTTGGTCTTTTCAATCCTACTCTGAGAAGGCTTTCATATTATTTTTTGTCAAACAACATTACTGTTTCACCATGATTCAGTTTCAAAGCTGTTAGACGAATTCAAAAATGTTGTTAAATCTTTTTCAAAAACAAAACATAAAACTTCTGCTCTTGAACCTTTGTATTTTCCCTGAATTCCCAGTGATATTTCCCTATTTTATTCATTCTTCTCTGCTTTTGTTTCCAGTTTGACAAAGATCATGTGTAATTACCTAGTTTCTACCTGATTTTTTTCTTTTTCTGAACTGAGTCAATAAGTGATACCTCAAAGAGAATGTTGAATTTATAGACCAAACAAAATATTTCTGTTAGTGCTTTAGAAGAAGCCCAACCATCTGCTCATTTCAAATAAAAATCATTCTTCATACTAATAAAATTAATTGTGTAAACTAATTTCAGCCTTTTAAAATAACAATCAGTCGCAGAGCATTCACTTTATGTTGCTCACGGAGTATTTTAATATACCATGCTGTAAATAAAATATTGGTTTCCATATAAATTGATGTTAGTCTTGAAAAACATGTCGTTATCTCCCTCTTTTGACTGGATTATTCTTCTCAATAAATTCAATTTTTTAGTATGTCATGCACATTTCAGCAGTGATTTCTTGAAAACGTTTATTACTGCATAAGATTTAATTTCAATGAGGACACTGCACTAGAGACAGAGAGGAAGAAAGCAAAAGGGGATGGGTGAAGAAGGACATGAAAAAAATCTATTATCCTAAAACATAAGGGAGGATTGAACATACAGACTAGGCTATACATTTCAAAGTAGAAAATGTGATTTCCAATGATAGGTATTTTTAAGTATCTTTTTAGCTAAGGTGAATTTTCAGCAAAAAAAAAAGCAAAATCAAAATGCAAAACAAAATTAAATGAGAGACAAGGAAATAAAGCAAACAGGAAAGCAATGCTCTTTCTGAGCATCTGCTGTAACCCTGAATTTAAGCTTTCATATTGAAGGATAAAAAAAATCAGGTTGGCTCACAGCTACATCTGCTGACCTCCAACCAGCCTCTACTGTTTCTTTAGTTTATTTTCTTAAAACTTTCCCACATTGATTCTTCTCTTTGTTCTGCGAGGTATTAACAATCTTTGTCTCCACAATTCTGTCTCTGCCTGTAATTTTGCCCCTTTTTCTTATTATTTTTCTTACAGGCTGTCTCACAGCTTTTTCTTATAACTTAACAATTTTCTCAGACATCTGACCCCAAGTTATGGAGCTGGGCTGTGTTTGAGCAAGACCTTGGATCCCTAGAAGACTCACAGCTGAATGGGGCAGCTCAGAAAGAACTTCCAGGGCAGGCACAGGCAGAGGGGGTTACAGTGTATAGAGAAATCAATACCACAGGAGTAAAATCATCATTTTGGCACAAGTGTTTGCATCCAGCCCAAGTCAGAAATAAAAATATCTCAAGTGTTGCACTGGAGAAAAAAAAACCCAAAAAGGAACCAACCGAAAACAAATCAACCAATGCAACACACTACAAAACAAAGTAAAAACCCACCCAGAAGTTAAAATACCTAAACATTGCCTAGGCTCATATGTATTGCATATGTACTTGAGCTTCAAATTTCAGCATTTATTAAATTACAAAACTTCCTCGCTAAAACAATGCGCCACAAAGGACTGATACTCTCCTCACCAATTCTGGAAGACTTTGCCCTCCAGCAATTTCAGTATAATGTCAGAGCTTACAATGTTATTTGTCACCTTACCCTGATTGCTTATCACAGAAAAAGTCATCTCAGACACATTTTCTAGTGCTTACTAAACCCAGATGTTAGCGAGAGAGTTAAATATAAGGATTTTAGATGAGCATTTTTTGCCCTTCCTTATGACCCCATCCTTTGTTGAAAATTGGTTAAATCTTTGCAGCATCTGTTTAGATTTGTTAGAAATCATATTTCTCTTCTCTTTTTATTTAATCTTTACTTTAATCTTTAGCATTCCACTGCCCTTTTGCCCTGCAAACCCACTTACCATTGCATACCAAAGCTCTCGGGGTACCTCACATGCTGTATGATAAATCCCAACTCTTAACATGTAGACAGTATACTTTGGTTCCACTTAGACAAAGCAAGCCTAATTCTGTGCTTTAATATCCTTATATCTGGGGAGTTTTTGTTCAGTTGTTTAAAACATGGTATTGATAATGCCATGCTTGTGGGTTTAATCCCCTATGGGCCATTCACTTAAGAGCTGGGCCCAAGGATCCTTGTGGGTCTCTTCCAACTCAGAATATCCTGTGATTCTGTGAAGCATTTCATGTAGTATCACCAGAAATGAAAGGTTGTTATTTTCTACAATTAAAATCTGAATGATCTGAAGTCTGAAATGCAGAAAACAAATCCAAAGCTAGAAAATAAATACATACCATCAGAAAAAATAAATTACATATTCTTGAACTAGCTTATCCTACTTCTTCATCATCTTCTCAGAATGTTTTCAGGAAGCAGTAAGAACCTTTTTCATCATGTTTCTTAACTGCGTACACAGGTTCTCTGATGCAAAGTTAAATGAGTTTACCCACTGCAAGATACACAGCTTGAGATGTGTAATTACTTCAGTGGCAGCCAATCTGAAGTCCAAGTACAAAGCTACTTCTGGCAGTTCTAAGAAATTACAAAGTCTACGACATGAAGCTACATCTCACGATTCTTTCAGAATCAATAATCAGTAAGAAAGGATGTAAATATAACAAGACTCCAAAATTTGGCTTTCCAGACAAAAATTAATCTTCCCTTTATTTTCAACTGGAAACTCAGAGCTTAAAAGCAAGGAGAAATATTTTTCTTCTGTAAGACTAATTGGCCTCTGAAAAAGTTACATTGACAAAAACAACAGAAACACTTTAGAGATTCAGAATAACAACGTACCTTTTGGAAAGCTACACTCTCTTGCTCTTTAATACATAACTGATGAGATTGCTGTTATGTTCAACACATGCTCATGAGTTTTCCTAAATCTCAGCAGCAATTTATTTATTTTAGCTTCTGTCATATTACTTGTTCAATAACATGAGAGATTTCATTTTTTTTACCGTATTAGCAGCCCTTTCAGAACAAACATTTTAAAAATATATGTAATTATTTCCCAAAATGCCTGTAATTTTGCTCTGATTCTCTCTGTGACCACTGCATGAGTGAATTAAAATTATATATCACAGCCCTACTTGCAAACCTACAATTAGTGTTTCAATTTTTAAAATAGTCTAGAGACCTTTTTCATAACTCAAATTTCTTACTCTAGCTACAGAAAGATGGAAATGTGAAGCCTTGCTGGCCATCCTTCTATAGCAAAGATCGCCAAATCACACACTCAAGTATGCTTCCAATTAATTGTGGGGTCATAACTTCTCAGAGCGTAGGGGCGATCTGGATCTTATTTCCATATGGTTTATGAAAACAAAGGCGGAAATATGGTCCCTTTTTTTGTTGCTCTGGAAATTCAGAAACACTGAAGCTTAAATAAACGTTGGTAAGTTATCACCTAAAACCTCCCAAGTGGCAAAATGAGCCAGTCAACCTCCCCTATCCCATATATTTTGAGAAGATAAAAGTCAGACTTTGCATCTTACAGTAAGAAAGAAAATAAAGTGATTTAAAACTTGGCTTATTTAGGTACTTTCATTTGCATGATGGAGGGAAGCACTAAAATATTATTGACAAGTAACACTTGTTTAGCTGTTCTTTAATCATAAAAAGCTCTTTAGTAGGCAAGAGCTTTGTTTCTGAAAAGGATAATAATGATTTCTGAATTGCAAGCAGAAAACAACTACAAGACAAGTCTTCACAATTATGCATTTTACAGATGCAGTTGATAACTTTCAAATTAGAGACTATAATACTGCATAGATACCACACTTAAGACAAAGGAGCTAAAATTTCCGTAAGAAAGAAGTAAAAACTACTAAATTTTTTTTTTTTGACAAACTGTTATAATTCTTAAGCCAACATGTCAGTAGCACATGATCCTAGTGAAAGAAAATATTTTACCAGTGTTAGTGCAAACTCTGCTATCTCATTACATATTTAAGCCCACACTGGGTTAAAACAATAAATTTGCATACTGTACCTCATCACTTTTACAGGAAAAAACCCAGGTCAATTTGCAAAGAAAATATGTTCCTGTCTTCTACCCAATACAGTAATTCACAAGCATTGGCAAAGACTGGAAAAGCTATCACTGCACAGTTTGGGGGTTAGCTGGTTTTCAGCACAATCTTATTAAAGTTCTGTTGGGCTTTTTCCACCATTAACCTCTAACTTCTCCTAAAGTCACCATTTCCTATTTGGAGAAAGTAGCAGAAGACAGGAAATATTTTTTTTTCCTGTTAACAGGCCTATCTCAACACTGATCACTCCACTTCTACTGATTCCTGAGGCTCACACAGCTGGAAACATCAATGAACAATGAGAACGCAGAGAGAGAGAAATAAAGAGAATTCGAATTTGTGAATGTATCACCCATACTCCTCTCCAACTTGTCTCTGGGGAAGACTTAATGGGACACTGAAACAGGGTCAGCAACAGACAACATGCAACCAGCTACTGCCTATGGCAGCCCAAAATCACCACTTCCTTCTCAAAGACATTGTTCTACTGAGTTTAAATTGTTGACATACTAGACTCGCACAGCAGTTACTTACTGGGGAGCTGGATTTTAAGGACTGTTTTTTTATTTTTTACTGATGACATAAATGAAAACAAAATAACTTTCCTTTTTAATTGTTCAGTCACTCAAACAGCTTTTCCCTTGTTTCTGCAATGATTTCAACATGTTTCATTTTTACATGCTTACAATTATTTACATGACAAAGCCCTTAATAGTGTTAATTTTCTCTCATTTTGTAAAAGGCAATTGTGCTGACAATGTTCCATTTCTGAAATTTTTAGTATAGGCATTTTAATGACATGTTCATAATTTTATGAGGGTCACAGTTAGCAGCAAATCACACAAATGACATGGAAAACCAGGAATTCTTGTCTAATTTTCAGCTCAGTTTTAACCATCTTACTAGAAGATCTGGGAACAGACCCAACTCTTACTTTAAACCTGCATCTCGTAGTTTATCTTGCCAGGAACAAAATGCCAACAATTCAGGCAGAAGCTCTCAACAGTGAACATGTTCCCTATTTCTACTGATTGTTTGAAAAAAAAAAACACCAACCAAAACAACCAACCAAACCATTTTAAGTGCACCATATAAATACAGAATGTCAAGATGAGAGGAAGCTCAGCCCCACCAATACAGTCAGTAGGCTTTGGAATTTAATCAATGATGTCTTCCATGAGTGGCAGAGTGAATAATTGCAGGTACCCTCCTATAGTCACAAACATCTTTTGTAGATTCATTTTAGCCTTCACTTGAATAACACAGCGAGTAAATCTCCATCAAGTCATTCAGCAAACCCTTCCATCTTTTTTTAGCCCTTGCAACCCCAGGTGAAATAAATAATTTAACAATAAAGCACTCCATCTGACTGGGAAATCATTGCCTCATTGATTTTTTTATCACTTCATAATATCACACCAATATTTCTTGAAGAAAATTTACTAAGCCTTGCAATGGCAGAGTGCACTGAACTCAGCCAGGTGTGCAGTTCTATTGACATCTCATGTGTTTGAGGTTCAGATTACAGAGACTTATTTTTCTAAATAAGATAACCTCTCACAGAAAATAATTATGATCTCATTTTGTGAGTCTCACATCTCATATGTGTCATTTCAGTTAGTGATCCCTGTATCCTTTATACATTAAACACGGCCCAACCCTGCTCCAGTGGCAACAGGTTTCCTAAGCTTTTTATACCGAGCTAGCAGCTTAAACAGGTATGGGAAAAAAAATGTCAGCTTTATTCTCAAAAGTGAATCACCACACCCTCTTACAGCTTTACTTTTCCCCTCTTCATGCACTACAAGTCAGGACTCATGCAAGTAGTATTTCTCATAGTAATGCCTACCAGAACTCCTAAAGGAAATCTTGACTTGGAAGCCACTGAGCAGAGGAAAACCCAAGCTAAATAGCATCAAAATGTATCCTAATCAACTTCAAGAGAGCCAGTCCACTTGCTTTCCAATTATCAGGAATTAAATGACACCTTACCTCCCATTTTTGAAATCATTAGAAGGCATTCAGCCACAGCTGGCTAACAGGCTACTTCCAAGCACAGTGGGAATTTGTTACTACCCTGTACTGTCAAAGAAACTTTCAAAAGTTGGCTTTCCAAGAAGTTTGAGTGACTCTCCTTCATCTCAGCTCTTTTAACAGATTTGTTAAGAGCTCATTACTTTTATCACTTTGCTCTTCGTTAAGTGAGTCTGTGCTACTGAAACAAGTTACTGTGGAAAGTTTGGATCTAGAGCTAAACCACCCCCGGCTGGAAAATATTATGTTCTGACTAATTAACTGCCTCCATTTCTGCTAATAGGAATTTATTTCTTTGAGTGTAAACCTCCAATAAAAAAAGCAATCCAAAAGAAAGTACCACATGAACAAAGTGTCATGAAAACCCACTACAGAAGGTCCTGAAATTGTCCTTAATTATTGAGAAACACCAATAAAAATCCACAATGAATTCCAAAATTTTTTCAGTTACTTATAAATTTAGACAAATGTGTGTGCTGTCTGCCCAAAGTTATTATATTATATTCCTCCTCCAGAACTTCCATGCCAGCTAACAAGGTTGAAGCACTTAAATACAGCTAAATTAGTTTAAAATACACAAACCCATAGAATAGTTAGGAAGATGCTCCTTTGAAAAAGTAGAGGAAAATTTTTCATTATTTATAAACAATAAAAGTTTAGTCAAAAAACTTGACTGTATCAATTTAAGGAACACATTCCCACAACAATGATGAATTTTTAGATTGCTCCCAGTAAGCCAAATAAATTACATTTTGGACCCTGACCAGAACAGTTTCTACAAAAGATCACTGTTCCTTTAGAATAACTCATTCATAATTGTCAATATCATCCCACTAATACAAAATTGCCAGTCTCTTGACCATTCTCCTCTTAAGTCTCTAAGGTTTTCCTGAATAGTCAACATGATAATCCATTTACTTGAAATGGATTTTTCTGTTTAAAGTCTGTCCAAAAGCTTCTGAAAATAAGCTCAAAAAAAGAAATATTATCTAAGCTCTCTAATAAAATCATACTTGCATGTTTTCTCATGACAGCCTATGGATGCATTGTATTTAAATTTAACCTATTGAGTATCCAGTGAGGTTTACCAACGTAAATAAGCACCATCTTGATGTGTTAATTGCAAACTACCCTTCCTTTCTTGTAAAACTAATACGAGAGAAAGGGTCCGTGGCTCTCCTCTCTCACCTTACCTTGATAGAAAGCAATTTTCTTCGTGTTTCTGGGTCTGATAAACATCTAATAATGAAACTCTCATTTGTTCTGAGCTGTTTTTTAACAGCAAAGGAGTACATACAACCAGTCCAATTAGAAGGAAAAGCCTGTGTTAAAATCTCAATACAAGTGTAACATTAATAATAAGCACATACAACACGCAGAGTAGCAGTTCCCATGGCAACCATACATCTCACTGCACATCTAATAAAGTAGGGCCTTTCTTCACATGAGTGCCAAAAGCACAGATAATATGCCAATCACTGATATGGTATGAATTGATGTACACATCCTCTAGCACATTAGTATGGAACTTGCTAACTGTACTTCATGCAGTAGTTGTTCTCTCCCCCGTGGACCAGTGAAAAAAGCCGCTATGGAAAAGTGTTTATCACGTTTAACACCATTTCCCAACTATTTTGACACGCCTGTCATGATTGTGCGACCTTCAAACCTCCGACGCTCTTTAAACATCCCCTGATGTTTGTTAAAAGGGTCAGAGTCAAGACTTCAGAGTAGCTGCTATTACTGTGTGCCCTGTCCTCTTTGCAAATGCAACTTCACAGTTCACTTATATAATTTTTGCTTCCTAAGACTCTCCCTGCTTTCTCTTGTCAACTTTTCTTCCCTTTGACAGCACAGTATTTCAATTAGAATTTAATAAAAAACTTAAACCTGTCAAGTTTATTCACTCTGAGAGCCCACTCTTGGGAAAAAAACTCTTTAGTATTGACAGTCTACCCTCATTTCACTGCTAAATGTTTGCATTGTCTATAGCTGTCACCCCTCCCCAATGCCCTTTCCAGTCTGCGACGTGCATGTGTCCTGTTGAGCACATAAAACAGTTTAATGCCTAGAAAGAACTCTTTAAACATGTGCTGAGGTCTGCAGTACCCTCACCTGATCTAGTCCATGCTCAGCCACACAAGGACTGGACTAGTACATCCTGGATGACCAACAAATCCCAAGCATTGCACAGCTTCAGTCTAGATGTTCACTCAAAACTACACACTTTCATTCCATTTATGATAAACTCTCCTGTCTACAAGCCCAAACTAGAATTCAGGAGTAAACTACTTTAGATCAAGAATAGAAAATGTGAGATCATCAGAAAATAAACAGCTACAAAACCAGCAGAACTTTTTCCTCCTTAAGTCAAACAAGTTGATTCCCATGGGCAAAACCTCATAACTTATTCCATTCACTGGCCTGAAAACAAGCAGCACTAACATTTGAGATAACCACATGCTGTGGATCTTCACACCTCTGCACACTCATTAATGCAGTCTCAAAAAGCATTCAGATACAGAACTATGACTAACCTTCTACAGGATTAGAAACAAACATGTGGCCAATTTCTGACTTTTTAAACTGCTTATTGTTAAAAATAATAGCCTCAAGTCAACAGAGATGGAAGAATTCTTTGAGGAGATATTTCTGACAATTATATAAAAAACAGTGCAAATCATCTCTCCTAACATCTGTGTCCTTAAGAAGTTGACAATTTATAAACCAAACGACATCATACAAAACTCACCCAAACAAAAAAGAAAGGAATAAAAATACATGGAAGTGACCTTCACTCAAAGAAAGTCAGGAATTAATTGTGCAAGTTTTCAACACAAAATACACTTGGTAACAAAAATGTTACTGGGTTTCTGAAAGGAATGATGAAGAAAATTATTCCAAACAATGAAAAGTAACAGAATTAGGAAATCAAACCTTGAGAAAAGCAGAAATAAAATTTTTAATTTACTATTAAAGAGCTTCAGCTATGGTACATAAAAGATAACATACATATAATGCAGTTGTGCTCAAAATTTAGCTGTATTTCTAGCATAGCAGAATACGTATACTAGGAATATATTAACAGATATGACCAAAATACTGCATAAAAGAAACATAAAAGAACACTCAGATGCAGATTTTTACCCTCATTATACTTATTTTGCAAGCCATTCTCCCAATCTCATTAATTTCATTAATTTCTTTCTCACTATTCTCTTTTTGTATATGTTATTTGTTTACCTTCTTCCACATTACCCACATAAAAACACTTGGAAAATAAACAGCGATACAAGATGTTCCTTTAGTGAATGTCATAGGAGGATTACAAAGCTGTTCTCTAAATTCAATTAAACTTAACAACATTCCTCTGCCTGCTGCAAAAGATTACAGTAACAAGCTTAAATACGGAAAAACTGAACTAGACAACAGAGAATCCGTTCATGGCTCCCAAAACAGAAAAAAAAACCCCACAGTTGATGTGCTGATTTGGGCTGCTGATGCCTCAGACTTTCCACTTTTTTTTTTGCAAATTCACTGCTTCCTTCCCTCCTATACACTCTGTGGAGCATCAGAATTCTCGTCATGTGCTGCAACATAACATGCAAGGAGAGAGTGGCTTTGGAATTCTAGACTACAAACCCAAGACCCAGTACACTGCCACAGCTAATTCTGGGATAGAGGGACCCAATTCAGCAACAGATGGACAAACTGAGGATGCACAAGATATATTAAAGATACTGCTGTCAAAGAAGTATAGCTGCAAGAGGGCCTTGCAGGGGTGGGGTACAGGAGGAAAGGAACTCACTAAGGAAAGTTCTGCTCCCTATTTCATGCTTAGTCCTACCAGCATAGTCACAATGACCCCAACAACAGCTCAGCTGGCATGTAACAGTCTAAAAAGCTGAGAACCTACCATTACAGAAACAATTAGAAGTGAAAATAAAATGTCTGACAGCTTCAAACACATTTGACCCAAGCATTTGATCTGGGATTTTCTCCTTATTCTATTTTAGTTTATTTTCTCTTAATTTGGATAAAGAAAGAAAAAGTCCTTAAAAACTCCAGCTTCAGCAACTTAGCATGCAACTTTGGATTAACTGAGCAGCAAATTTTCAAACAGGAAAGTGAAGAGCTAATAAATCTATGCAAGCTGGTGAAGAGTTAGGGAAATCATTATGAGCTTTCCCATGAAACCTCCAATAAAAATACATTTAATACTCAGTGACGCTTGCCTCATAAATCACATGAACTAGGTCTTATTAAAAGGGATCTTTATACATAATCAATATCGACACTTGCTCAGAAGAAACTCAAAGGAATGAGAGACTTTATCCAAAGAAGGATTACAATCAGGTAGACACCTCTTCTACAATGACATTAGCTGACAAATAAAGAAAGAATCTAAGTTTTCTAAAAATGGATTTAAAAGGAGGAAAAAAAATCCTAAAGCTTTCTACACTCTGGCAAAAACCAATTATTTACCTATTTAAATATTCTGTTATTTTTCTGCAAAATTAGAAAACTATTTGGACTCATCCAGGAGACACAAAGAATTCACCGTAGAACCATGACTGAAACCACAAGCGATGTCAAAATTCAGAAGTGGTATGTCTTCTTTCACTGACCTTTGTGCTCTCTCTCCATGTCTCACAACATCTTGATTAACGTCATTCATAACTGAAGGAAGGAGCCACGTCTACAAGCAAGAGTCATATCTTGTAAGGAAAGTTAGGTTTGACTTTCAAGCAAAAGCAAAATGGAGCTTTGCTTTTTCTGTCTAATTAGCCCATTGATTTTCCAGGAAATACCATTCATCTCGTTCCATCCTGTCCGTGTCCTCTTAGCCAGAAATGTAATTAAAAAGCCAGTTCCCTCAGGAACTGGTAAAACTAAATGAAACGTGGGATCTCACAACACAGGACATTTCCCAAAGCTACTAGAGAGCAAAGAGATGTTAAATCTTTTTGCTGCTCTGAATATTATGGATCCAATTAATTCCTAAGGTAGCTGTGTGGAAGTCACAGTAATTTGCCCCAAGGGTAGACTTACAGAAGATATAGCACTGTCATAGTGTTTATGATTTCCTGAAGTGCAAACCAATGGCTGACATACTACAGGTTTGAAGTTCTGAAACTTTTGAAATGGGTATTTGTTGCTCTGGAAGAAGAAAACAGTAGTTCTCTACTCCAATAATAATGTCAATGCTATGGCCTCCGACAAGACTATTTAATATATTTAACTATAACAATGCACAATCTGAAGTTGCTTAGTCTTTATTGAGATGTTTAAAATGCCTTAACAGAAGTAAGAATGGACATGAGCATGGATAAAGAATTAGCATTAATATTATTAAAATGATGAGAAACAGGGAAAGAAAAGAAGCTGTCTAAATTCACATTTTAAGTGTTCAGTTAACTTGAAATTAAGATGGTACCTGAAGTGAAAGACCAAGTTCAAGTAAGAGTTTATGTAAGCTCATGCTCACTACCGACTGTCAATTTATTAAGGTCCATGTGCTCCGGGATACAAATGCTATTTCCTTGCAAGGCTTGCTTCTTAAAAATTAGGATTTTGATGCTAAATATTAATGGATTCAGTCCCCCAAAGTTTGCAGTCAAGGGAAGAAAGCCATAATAATGTCTTTTAATAAGCTGTTTGCTAAGAGAAAAATAAGAAGGATTTCTACCACCTATCATCTGTATCCCTTACAGGCTTACCCTACATGACATAGGTTTGTATGACACGGGACAGAAAAAGTGAACAGTCTGTTGCAAAAAATATTGTGCCAGTAATATATGTGACAGCCTTATATTATTTTCAGCATTCTTCTTGATTCCTTTGTTAATGCTGCCTAGTTTTTCTATGGTTCATGAACACTAAGCAGATATTTTCATGAAATTCCTGATAATGATGGAGAATGCAGGAGGTCCCTGACTAGCTACCTTCGATTATACTTTCTAAATGCATCTGTTTTTTGACTCTTATTTTTGAGCTATTCAAATTAAATCAGTAAAACAATTGAATTTTCAGATATTATAGCTCTTTCCCCAAATTTCTGTTCACTTACCAGTATTCAAGGTATAGTCTGAATGAAAAAGACTGTGTCAAGGAGTTTTTTCCAGATGGAAACTTTAGCAGCTCTGAAAAATATGGTGATAATTACATTTTTCAGCTCTCAGAAGCTGAATAACTATACAATCCTAGAGTTATGAAGGGACAAAAGCATTCCAGCTAAATATCTTTCCAACATCTTTACCTGTAGGGTTCAAGTGTAGTGTCTAGCATGTCTCGCTTTGACTTCTCACTGTATTACAGCTAATTTTTAGTAAAGTGATACATACTGCCATTAGCTACCCAAGTTCATGTGTGTTTTCTGGTGCTCTACCTCCTCTCCATTGATACAAGCTGCTTGCTCATCTAGAGACTAGAAATATTTAATGCCACAGCCTTGCCAGTTTGCACCAAGATTTCTGAGTGCATTTTTGTATTGTCATCAAAGGATACGCTACATTTATGCCAAGCATGAAGTACATGCACATTACACAGGCAATACACTACAGAGCAGATGTTTCTGTCTGCTTCCTCATGTGTTCCAACAAAATTTCAATCAGTGCAACCAAGAGGGAGCACACAGAATTATGGTCCTACACAACATTCAGTTCCCTTCAGGGATCCCGAAGTAAGATTATAACATTGCATTCTGTCAAATTGGCACTGACATTCTAAGACAATAATATATACATGTCACATGTGCAGCATTATCAGAAAAGACTGATAGTATCAGTGGATAACAGGCTAAGTATCCTCCTGGTAGCTGCAGGTCATTTGTGCAGTATCTACATTATAGCATTTCATTCTATAACTCCACAGGATGCACATCAAGTTTGGTATAGAGGCTCTAACAAGTCTAAGAAAATAAAACTGGTGATCTATGTGATTCTTAAAAGGAGATAGAAGTATAGCTTTAGGTGTTAAATCTTCTCTAAATTAGAAAAACAACTGAGTAACACTACAGATACTGGCTAACAGCTTTTTTATAATATAGAATAAATTATGAAAGCCAAAAAAATACCTGCACAGAATATCTCTCTCAGTATTTACACTGGTTTTACTTACGTAAGATTTTTTTCTTTAGTTGTCTAGTTTAGAAGTCCCTCTTTCAAAAGAAAAGATTTTAATGCAGTACAAACTGCCTTAATAAGTGGCAGGCATCCTTAGACTGTATCCAGGGGCAGCAGGGGCATCTGGAAAAGTGGAAGTCAAAGACTATTACTTATATTAGCGGATTTTAAAAATAAACTGACTTACAAATCTAAGTGGATTTTAATTTCAACTTGCTATAAAGAAAGGCAGAAAAGTCAGAACTGTGCAATTCATGTCAAATTGCATCTGCCTGAGATACATTAATTGCATATTAGCCAATTGAAGAGCACGCAACACTTTAACCTCATGTCAGTAATAGCCAAAGTGGGGCTCCTGTGCTTTGCCACTCTAAGTGCCTGCTAAGAAACAACAGCAAAGAACACAGATGACCTATGAACATATTGTTTTTCCTCTTGCGTGTGTCACATCCCTTAATGTACCTACCAGGGGACAGAGCAAAACCTTGGCAGGATGAAAGGGTAGAGAGGAAAGTACAGGTCCAGGGAAACAGCACACAAGGAAAATTCTGGTCCCAGTGGTGTTAATTTAATGCTTTTCTGTCTCTAATAGGATCGATTTATTTCACTCTAGTAAGTTTGCAAGAGTGATAGAGCTATGAATTTCTCCTTTCCTTGCTGCTCAGCCTGTAATATATACATGTATATTTTTTCATTTCAGTGGTTTTCAATTACAACACTACTCTGTCTTCTGAAACATTTATTTTTCTAAAATCTGATATATACTACGTAGTTTCAGCTTAATATTTTTCTATAATATGATTTGCTAACACAGTCTTTTCAACAGAGCTTTTTCATTGCTGCTGCTAAAGAAATAATATTTTGCCTCAAAAAAAATTTTTTAAGTCTGCTGTTGGACTGACCACCATAGAAAAGAAATTTCAAAATGAAGAAACTAGAAAGCTTCCAACACAAAGAATATTAAGTAGTAATAGAGTTGAATATTTGCATATTATATGACAAGGCATCTTAATGTCAGATTTACATAATCTGTCTGAAGATAAAGGTAAGTAAAAGTCATCTTTTATCAGATCTTTTTATTGACCTTCAAGCAGTGATGTAGAAACAGTAAAAACTTCATGACACTATTAAAATGAATGTGAGCTGAATGCATAAAACCTTGTGATAATCAGTTAATGAAAAAAAACATTCAGTCTCAGACTTCCTGGTAGTATTTACCTAAACTTTTTCCCCATGCCACTATATGTACATTGCTGATGGCTGAATGCTCTTCTGAATAGGATCCCATACTTCTTGCTGGGCCCTAAAGCTCTTTAAGAATCAAGGCCAAGAATTACTCCAGGAGAAACTCTATGAATAAGTCTGATTTGAACTATTTACTAGAGACATCAGTGAACTTCACTGCAGCCTGGGAGTGTTTTATCACTGGACATGTTTACAAAAATGCTGAACCTGAGTAAGTGAGATAACCTGAGGGCAAAACTTGTCTATCAGCATTCTGCACCACACCTAAAGGTACACGTTAGTCTTCAGGCTGTATGGCCATACATTTGTGAGCATAAATCTGACCTGTTCCAAAAGAAAAATAAATCTCCCTAACAAATTCTTCATCAAGGAAGGACTGAAGTTATGAGAAAGACAAATCTGCCTGCCAAATTGAATGCAGTTTTTCTAGTGCAAACTTCATTTTATTTATATGTCTATAAATCCTCTCTCACAGGGAAGTCCACCCAGCATTAGACTATTGCTGTCATGAAAAGTAACATCATAAACATGCAAGAGGGTAAGAAGCATCAGCTCTGAGATGCTATCAGTACCACTCTCAGTGCATTGAATTATTTTACTACAATAAAATAATACTAGGCAAAAAACCAGCAGTAGGATATTATTTTGGATGGACAGAACTGAGGCTTAATTAGTATAAGTTAAATTAGTGAACCAAATACTCATTTTTGTTAAACATTGCTACACGTCAAATCTGTCCTCTTAAAAAGAGCAAAACTCAAAAAAAAAAGCATATTCTTGATGTGCTTATAGTAGTACATGGAGTGGAGCAGGAATGGCAGTCTCATCCTTCTTAGCCTTATCACACTTTTGCTAGTCAAACATCTGCTAAACTTGCAGCATGAAATACATACATTGATAACACTGTTGAACTCCTTAGGTTAGTAAGCTTATTGTTTATAAATCGTCTAAAATAGCATAAGCCACAAATTGATAATCAGTGAGTACTCAGCCTGAAAAACAACTATTACTCTTTCTTATCAGAAATATTGTTACACTGAAAATACCTGGACTAGTCAATACTGAAAGCATGTTCTAGTATTACCATTACCACCTAAATCAAAAACAACAGGAGAATGTTGCCCACTTATGATGGTGATAACACCTACATAGTCTCTTGAGCTGCTTTTACATTCTTATACAATATACCACAGATTTGTGGTCCCCCAGGGTGGCACCCACACAAAGTGACACTAAGGCCATACCCTCAGGTTTTTTGTGAAAAGCAACCTGTGTGCAACAGGAATGGGGCAGGAATGGAGGGCTTGTGAACATAGCGAAATCAGGACAGTGCTGGATGCACAGCTGGACTCAGATCTGTGCAAAATGGTTTGTAAAATGCTCTGAAATATATAGTACAACTGTCTGCCAACTTATCTTTCTTTGAAGCAAATTTCCCATAAGCATACTCACTTAATAAAAAAATCATCTGATACCTATATTACATTCCAAACCAATTTATAAATACTTTTGAAGCCAATGCAGATACACGAGATTAACTTGGAAGATCAGGAAGAAAAGTAAGAAAGTGAAGTAACTTTGCTGTCCATTATAGCTACATTTTATGAGTACTATAGATAGATGTATGAACGGAAATGGGTTCTTTCTTTGGATAAATGATAACCTCTCTCTTAGCTAAACTGTGGGCTGAACAGTAATGCATTACTGTACAGTAATACAGTCCAAATAAAAATGTAGAATCCTTGTTTACTTTCTGATATCTATGGAGGTAAAATAAACAACCAGAAGACAAAAATCACTGTAACTCATTTCACCAAGGTCATAATCTGCTAGGGTTTTAAATATAAACCTGCTGTAGACTGTAACATTAAGTACAACGGTGAGCTGACCTCAAATTAAATAGTGTAAACATCCAAAAATTGAGCTGATAAACCAGACACAATGGCATTAAAGAGAGCTAACTAGCTTCTAGCTCTAGTATATTACACAAAGAAGGAGAGTAAAAAATGCATTTATTCTATTGCTTTAATGTAGCAAAAGTTGAAAATGCAACATTTGGTGTGATTACATATGTGACACGGAGAGACTGGTTCAGTTAAAGTGAGGCACAACACAAACCACAAATCAACCTTTTTTCTGAAACTTAAGAAGTTTAGCTTTAGAGGCTGTTTTTTTCTTCCCCTTGCCTGATTTTTCCAAGTGAATTAAAATTTGAAGAGAGAAAATTATACCCATGATTGAAGAACTCATTACTTTTCTGCTCCATTTGTGATCTCAAGCAGTTTTCAAAAACTTTTTTTTTCCCATGAGATTTCTGATCATTTTTTCAAGATTCAAAAGTCTCAGAAGGATACAATCTGGGATTAAAAAAAGTCCCTTTGGTATGTTATCAAGCGGCAAAAACATTGCTGGTTTTGCACACATAGAAGTTGCCTACTTTTTTAGAGGAGAGGGATAAAGAAAGATGTTTAAGCCTATAGAGTCCAAAGTCAGGTAAGAATTAAACCACAGAAAAATTGTCCTTGTATAGCATTTGCCTCCTTAGAAAGGGCTGAGGTGGCAGGTGCAATAAAAACAGTCTTTGCTCCAGCCAGCCCCTGGCATTCTGGAGAAGGGCATCGTGTCAAAGGTAGCCATTAAGGGGGGAGGAAGGGGAACCAAATGAACGCTTGGGCGAATATGTTTTAAAGAGATCTAAACAATTTAGTTAGACTCCTAAGAGTTAGTTGTTTAAGCCACTCACACAGATGTCTTTTTTTGGTTCAATGGAAGGAAAAAGGAAGCTGTGAAGGTCTTGAGTTCAAATTATTTAAAACAGGACAAATTACTGTTGGAATGTATCTACCTTTCCATTCATGTCTGAAGGGCTTAGACAACTATATTGCATGCTAAATTTAAGATAAAAACCTTAATTTCAATTGGTGAAGGGATCTATTCCCCTCCCAGCTATTGTCATAGTAAGACAAAGATGTTGTTATACTAAGGTAAAGATGAGTCTAAGCAAACAAAGTATCAACATCTGGTTTGCAGCACACAGGCTTCAACTTTGCTAAGCAAAAAATCTCACTGAGTCACTGAAGTTCTTCTTACATGGCTAAATTACAAGAAAACTCTTTTCCTGGTCTACTTTATGGAGAAGAATTTCACTCCACAGAATATTGGGGGGAAAAAAGAAAAATCCATCCAGAAATTGCGGAATTTGGAACCACAGATCTCCCAGCCTGTAGCCATGAACCTACAATGGGAGGCTGGGCAGACCAAAAATAGAAACTGAAAGCATCCAAACTGTCTTGACACTTTTAATTTGATCTGGTGCTGAGAAAGGGCTGCTTTTGAAGGGGCTGGGTAATTTCCCATAAAAAAGGATAGAGAATGAGCAAAATGAGAAGTGTGCTGTCCTTAATATGTTTTTACTTCCAGGGTATGAGATGTTTCAGCCCTTGTAGACATTTCGAAATACCCTGTTTAAAATGAAAATACTAAACAGTGTTCTCTACCAATTTAGCAATACCAAGAAAGAAATGAAAAAGCAGGTCAAAATGCACAGGGGACATAGGAAAACTAGGCTGAAGGGGTCATTGAGAACCAGACTTGAGAACAGGTTATAAACTCATCTTTGAAGACTAAAATGCGCCCTTTAACACAGGCAAGTAGATTATCATTATATCACTCTAGATTTTGCTTCTTACTGAGGAGCTCCATTCCTTGCAGCATACACTTTAATCTCTTCCACCAATGTCTCTCCATGCTTTCACTGGCTTTAGGGAGAGCTACTGTACACAATGCATTACTTCTATATGAAAAACCCATAACTAGAGTTTCATGGTTACCCCTTTCATGGAATGCTGCCAACAACACAAGCTTTGTTTTGCTTGTTTGTCTTAGGTCTCAGATGAACTTGTCACATTCTGATTGAACAACCACATCTGGCCCTCTGGCTAATGAAAATCACAAAAGAGCCCATTTATTACTGACTATATTATAATCTCTTAAGGACATCAAAGTGCATAAGTTTCTTAAGGTGAACTTTTGATAAAAGCTGACAGAGATCACTACCTGTTTATTTTGTGATGTTACTTCAGTGCTGACCTTGCAAACCCACTTGACTAACAATGTATGCTGGGAAGGAGCATATGCTTGACTAGTATTTCCTATTTGATTTCTATTATGTTTCTTTTAACTCCAGTAAGCCACGTGCTGTAGTGTACATTGTTCCCATTCTCATTCTCCTCAGTATCAGAATTTTTGCCAATATCAGGCTCCTCCCATTTCCTTCAAAGTCAGAGGCGCTGTTTATTCCACGGGAAAGCAGCAAGCACAACTTCCCAGAATTCGTGTGACCCAGATGCTCCCTGCTGTGAGATGCCAGGTAAATAAAGCACTCAGGCTCCTCCCTGCCTCACTCTCTTCCCACCCACACAATGCCAATAAATCTCAGTACCTGTGAGTGCCACAGAGATGAAGTAGATGAAGTAGATTTACTGGGGACAGCCCTTTGGTTCCAAGGACAAAACCACTTCTGCATCTTACATTGACATTTTGGTTTATTAGGAGGCTTTGTTGTGCTGCTGTGAGCTGCTATCAAGCATATGCTTCAATACAATTCTCATGTGAAATGTACCAAATTTGCTGTTATTTCATGGGTGAGAGGCATGCAACAGAGCTTCAGCTGCTGCCATCCCTTAGCTTCAAAGAGCAATTTGGCTGGCAGCAGTTCATGGGAAAGAAGGGACAATAATCTTGAGTGTGCATGAAACAGCTGCCTTTTCCAATGCTTCTCTGAGGGCACGGGGCACATTATTTCTTGGACATACACATGCTCCACTGACCCAACCAACAGCAGAGGTTTTTATTTATGAAATTTAACTTTTGCTTAAAATGTTAATTGTATATTTTCTATCATTACATTTTTTACAGAAGTTTAAGCGTGTTTACACATTTGCTGAGCATAAGACTATTGAAAAGTGGCTCTGCCAAAGAATAGTGTTGATACAAAAAAAGCATAAGATCAGCAGATACTGGTGGGGGGGAACCAGAGAAAGAGAAAATGTAAAAGACAATAGATAAACAGCACCACAAAAAGTTTTTTTTTTTCCTTCTTTGTTTCCTAAACATGGAGAGACAAAAGAGAAACTCTTCAGGCATCTCTTCAAAAGAAATGTATAGGGTTTGGATTCTTCTGATTGTGTAAGCAACATTCAGGTTGACTCTGCTGATTTGTGATATTAACTCAGAACTTAAAGGAAACAAATATCTTGTACCCAAAATCAAACAAAGTGTTAGTCTTACCTCTTGGCAAAACAATCACAAAGCAATCTAAAAAAAAAAAAAAATCATGCTGATTCATTCTCAGGATGATATGTCAGACTAAAACAGTTATTTTTTGGTATTGTTGTGATGAGACAGGAATCTAATGTCTCCATCAATTTACAGAGCAGTGATAAGCTTTATTGGCAAAGCTTCTACTGTGTTTACTGTAAAATTGTCAGTTTGTTCTTTTCTGGAGATAGCAACATTTTGTGCATGATCCAAAGAGAGTCAACCTTTGCCCAATAATTTAATGTATTTAGTTTGTGTGAGTTTTTCTCTAAGGAATGGAATACACTACCAAGCTTTTCTCTCTCTGCTGCAAGACAATGAAAATAGTTTTCACTGTGGGGAAAAAAACTCATAAAGTCAAGACATCCTTTTAAATTGCATTATCCAGTTTCAGATGCAATGCAAGGGGAAAAAGCTTTTAAATACCCCATAATTCACAATGTCATTATTCAAATTTAAATTTCTTATATTATTCTGCAGAAAGGTATACTAGTTTACATCATGGTCCTTTAAGTCATGGGATGACTTAAAAAAAGCAGTTAAAGAAAAAAGAGCTTCAAGGTAAATGTTGTGTGGAGTAATTAATTATATTGTTTATGAGTTCACTTTCTTTGCATGACTGGCTCTATAAAGTTTGGCTAAGGCAGTTACAGCTGCATATCTCAAGTTAGTTCTTAATTTCCAAATGCACCACCCACTGCTCTATTACTAAAATTTAGTACAGCTAATTAATAAGATCACAAACTCCTTGGAGCAGGACTTACTTTATTATTTGTGTAAAACCTAAGCACAGTAATAGCACTACAATGAGAAAAACACAATATTATCTATTCATCATGGTCTGTTCAGATGAGCTAGTCAGAACTATGGTCTCGTGCAGTTTTATTTTCAACACTTCAAGTGTTTCAAAAGTTAAATATGTATTAAGAAATAGAACTGTAGCTGTTTGATAGTAGATGAAACGAGGTTAATTTATTCACCATGCAACAAAAAATGGACAGTGTGCAAATTCCTGGTCAGAGAACTAGTCTGAGGCTTGGGGGTGGAACAGAGCAAGCTGTACAGAGCAGCTGATGAACAGCTGTACAGAACTGCAGCTGCAACTTTAAGTTGCTTTTAGTGTTTACTGATAACCAGGATCACAACCCAAACTACACAGAATCATTGAGCATTTTAAATCTATCTACGTTCTGCTTGACAGTTATTTCAATAGATCTACAAATTGTTATATGACTGTTTCTCATTCTAAACAGTGAGATAACTTTAGTGATATGAAAATCTTACAGCCGTAACATTGGTAGGTGGCTCTCAAGGTCTTTCCTTTTTCAACCTCAAAATGTGTGAAAAGTAAAGGTAAGTTTTGAAATGTCATCGTTATTGTTTTTAGTAGCTTTCAGCAGCAGGGCAACATCCAGGCAGAAATTAAGAGTCAGCATTGCTTTATATAAAGACAATAGCTATATCTGGAATATGGCTGAAAATAACTCATCACCACGAAAAAATCAACCAAGAGAGAGGCACCTACACACACAAGTACAGGATGGGGACCCAAGGAAATCCTGGCGCTCCTCTCTCCAGTTTTTATCAGCTTAGAGAACGTGCAGTAACATAAGGGCAGTGTAACGCACCAGCAGTTGATGCAAATCACAGAAACATGAAACCAAATATGTTGGCAAAGATCTCTGAGATCATCGAGCTGGATTATAAGTTACTCATTAAGTAGCTACACAGGCAATGTACACAGAGGCTCTCCGCTACAGGAGGAAATGTCTTCCTGCACCCCCCTCAAACTCTGCCAGACTCTGCAGAAAAGGAAAACAGTGACCATCCCACATCAAGTCAAGATGGGTCTCCCTGCATCTTGTCTGGGTCACTCTGGACAAAAGGTAATGGAATGAACTGGCCTTACTGCGTTCGATATGCAAAGGGAAGCTTCCTCTGTGCAGGTATTTCTAAGAGTTTTGCAGTAACCTCAAGCTATTTTGAAGTTGGAACCACTAAAAAGCATTTGAAAAGGCAGACTAAAGACCTATTTACTCCAAAGCTTCTGAAGCTGAGTGCTCTAAAGCTGTGCCCACTTCACCATCGTACCCTCACAAGTTTTGATGTAAGTATGAGAGGGCAGTGGAGAACACTTGGCCTCCTTAGAGGAGTTTTGCCAAGGCTCACCACTAAAATCCAACACAGTTTTCCTCCCCAACAGAATTATGTTACCATCTTGATGTCCTCCAGACACATTATACTTGAATATTCTTAATGGTTACTTGGGCTACAAGTAATTTTTCTGACTATTTTTCCATGCTTATTAGTTAAAGGAATATAAGGCACATCCACACATACTGGCCATTAGGTCCCTAAGTTGTTGGCTATGATGTTATCCTTAAGTCAGGTAACAGCTTTGTCACAGCATGTCACAGTTGAGATGGCCACAATACACAGAGCATCCCCACACAATTTCAGAAGGCTGTAAGCATTCACCCATACAGAAGTAACATCATACCACATCAGAAGGCTTCAAGTGTCTCCTCATACAGAGTAGCATCACGCCACTGCAGAAGTCTGCAAGCATCGGCTCTTTCTTGTTCTTCAGCCCAACCTTTTATACCCTCGTGTTGATGCATGGCACCTGTGTGCCCTCTGTTCCCTTTGGTGGTTGGTCAGTGCCCCTGGGCACTCCATGGCTCATTGCTGTCAATGCTGCTCACCTGCTTCTCACAGCTGCAGCCCATTGGGGATGAGGTGCAGCCCCACCCCCAATTATCACAAACTGTGTGCCTACACAGCTTGGGTATTTAGGTGACAGCTGAGCAAACAGAAGATTAACATGTGCAAGTGTTTAAAGCAGCAAGACAAACAGGACACAAAAAATGTTACATTTCTTTCAAAATAAAAACATTTAAAGGTTTGAAGTTAATATCCGTGTGTACAGTTTACAAGAGTACCTCATGATTCAACTGTGGGTTTCTTTGTAATATAGTGAGAAAAGAGGCAAATGTCAACAGAAGATGGAGATCACCTGAACAAAGTCAAACTTTTAATTTTTAAATTACTTTTTTTTGGAAAAAAAAATTATGTTTTCAAATCTAGAAGCATTTGCTACCACAGTCATGATATTTAAACTTTTAACTCCCTTTTCGAGTTCTTTTTCTTTGCTCTCATCTGTTCTATTTTCTTCAATTTTCCTACATTTCATAGACTACTTTGAGGCCACTTACGCACCTGGACCACAAGGAACTGCTAAGAGGTCCTGCTGTGAAAAGGTTCAAATGGAGAGTAATTTTAATCCATGCATGTAAAATAGGCCAGTGCTATTTAAAGTGACAAATTTAGGTCTTGATTCTGCAAGAGAATTATGCGTATGCCTAACTTGACACATGTGAATAGTCCCTTTGCTTGAAGGTATTGTAAGGCTAAGAACAGCTTTCAAAGGTTTAGGGTTTTAAAATCCATTTTCAAGTTTGTCTTACACACATTAAAAGACTTCATGGTTCTGAAAACAGAATTCAGGTTTGGTTGTCATTTCAGTGCTTCTATTTTATGCAAACTGAAAATATATTGTACAGTACCTTCAATTCATTTTTCATATCTACCAACGTAAAGGAATGAATTCTGCTGCAATATATAACACCAAAAAATCAATGGCAATTGTATGTTTAAAATGAGTTCTGCTTTTTTTTTTTTTGTCATCTCTGTTCATAATTTTCAGCATTTGGGCATTCACTTAAGAAAAATTTGGCAGCTGTCTGACAAATAAGGCTGTGTACTGAGATTCACAATTAATACAACAATTAAATTCAACACACCATACAAGTCCCAAAATCCAAGAATATATCTAATAATATCCAAGAAGTAATTAAATTATGCAGGGAAAAATAGAAATGCATGTGTATATGTGTGGATACATAGTTAAGCTCTTAAAAACATCATACTGGCAAAGATCTAGGATGTCTCAGGCATTTCTGGGCCCTGTGAAACAAAAAAGGTTTAACACTGCTTCACTTGAATGCAATCTTAGCTGTCTAGGTCAGTTTTAGTGTGGGTTCCCTGTTTATAGATTAAACACATAAGATAAAGCAAAAATTTAGCAAGATACATAAGGTCCATTTACTCAGTGCTTACTGACTGGGATGTGAAAAGATGCAAGATGTCAGAAAAGTGATACCTCCCTTCAGCACAGCCCACCACTTTTGGAAGTCAAAGATTTAGAGGTATCAAGGGCAAACATCATGCACAGGTAGTCTTCTACACCTACTTAAAAATTTCTTTAGAGACTTAAAAAATTTCACATGATAGAAAAAGATGAAGCATCAGATTCTGCAGCATTAATGTATGAATATTTCTTTATCTCAATGAGTTTTGTGATGCCCCCAGAAACTCTGGAAATTGAATTTCCTGCAATCAATGGCATTACTTTATCCAAAAAACCTGATAACCTTTCCAGAAGCTTGATAAACCTGAAATACTGACTTCCAGACTGCATATGCATTTTGGCACTCCTGATTTTAGAAGAAATTATTTTTAAAAAGCTTATACCAAGGAGACATTATACTATTTTGCTACACACAAGATGAGCACTGACACCTCATTCTCACAAAAAAAACCCCCACCAAAACAAACAAACAAAAAAATCCCACCCTAATTAAAATAAGTTTCAAATTTTTATCAAAATAAATAATGCTGCCACAGTGAGTCAATTCACTGGAAATTCTTTTCAACTTCCAGTTGTCTTTTTGCTGCATCATGAAGGTCAAATCTTCTTCAATGCTGCAGCAAACCATACTGTAAAAATGACAACGTGAAGGCTAAAACGTACCAAGCATTTGCCATGCCAACATGTCCCTAATGAAAATCCCTTCCACTTCATGAACTGGTCAAGCTGTATGCTTCATTAAATCACAGACAGCACACTCATTAAAGATCAATGGCATCTTCCAAATGCATTTTGTTTTGCTTTAGTCCTAACATATGGTCATAATAATGCATCTAACAGTAAGCCTGAGCGCTGATTTTTAATGAAAAATAATGTTCAGACCGGCCCATGTAATTTGCTTTTATGTTTCTGACCTTGTTCTGAAATGAATCCCCATCATTCCCAAACATTCTCATTCCAGGTTCTCAGTTCTCTTGCCAAGAAAGGCAGATGCCATGTTTGTAACTTACAAGGTCTCTGTTTAAATCATCCCCCTCCATCTAATGCTGGGCTATGTTTTGCCTTCCTAGGTGCACACCAGCTCTCGAAGAAGAAAAAAAGAAATCCAAAGCAATCCCTGTCAACCAAAGCTCGTGATAGCAAGGCAGATATCCCTCACAGAGGCACACCGTGCTTCTGTCTAGCATGAGAAATGTTGTCATTCCAGACATACTACATCAGCCTATTTTACCATCTGTGTAGGAGCTCCATGAGCCCAGAAATTATCACAGTGAAGAGTGATCAAAGGTTTGGCAACTATACTGACATATTTCATGTTTCAGTGGGGAAAAAAAAGTCCCGCCACATTAGCTACTAAGGCTCTGCAAATAATGAATTCATACATTGGAGTTTTCTTCCAACTATTTGGCCTAAAAGAAAAAAATTCTCAGCTTACACTTTCACCTTTGTTTCCACCACCTTCACTAATTACATATACAGGCATACAGGCAATGTCAAGCCCTGATTCAAGCTTAACAAAATGGCAGTGAACCAAAGCCCACCAAAATTAAGAGCTGTGTTTTTTGTCATTCCCTGAGACACTTCAAAAACCTGCAATAAAGTGAGTTTTTCAGTCCTCTTTTCCCAAAATCTAATCTGACTTCTGGCTTTAACCAGTCAATACAAGTCGCAGCAAGTAGTCCTATAGATCTTATCACTGGAAACTTGAAACAGAGCAATGCCTCCTGCTTTGCACAGTGAAAGCAAAAGTCAGCTCTTGCTCTTCCTCACACCAGCACTTGCATTGGCATTGCCACAGCACAAAAAGAAATGGAGTTCTTATACCCTGATTTATGGAATCTTACTCCTAACTGCAGCCCAATCCTAGTTTTCATCATAGCTAAAGGCATCTTAATTTTACAAAAGCACACACTGAAACTACTGTTTCATCAGTACTGTTTCACCTGGGATCAAAAATAATTTTAGCTCTGTAAGCCTAAAGAAAGCTAATAACCAGAGGTCCTCAGCAGCAGTTCTCTCAAACCAGCCCTAACCCTTGTGTTAATTAAAGTCTAATGATGCAGGTGAATATGAGAACCAAAGCATCCTTCAGATGCTAACCACCATCTCAATCCTAGGGAGCTTGCAATGCTCTTCAATAGACCTGTCCAGTGTCTGAATTGCCAAATTCAGTTTCTAATCATAATTTTAAGTGTAATGATCCACACATACAAGTGTTAAAAAAAACTCAGCGGTCCTTTGCAGAAGAGCGTAATCTCTGTCCTGCTGATTTTTTTTAATATATCAGACAGGTGCAAAGAGCAAAAAGCCAAGAAGTGACTCCATCCTTCTCTTTTCAACAGATTTCTAAGAGTCCTTTGACAACACAATGTAACTAAGAGCATTATAAGAAATGCATAGAATGAAGATTAAACCTGCTCCAAATTTCCACAGTACTTTAATTAGCTAAATGACTTTTCTTTTCTTCCTGATTTTTCTTTCTACAAGGTGCATGCCTGTATTTAACTTTTCATATATGTCATTAACATTCAAAACTGGAAATTAAGTTTCTATCAAAGTCAAATGAATTAGCACTAATTCAAGGAAGAGAAATTTTCAATTAAACTTCAATACTTCATTTTTACAGTTTGATTTCAAGCTTACATGTCTCCAAAGTACAAAACAGACAGGATATATTTAATCACTTTATGCTCTTATGATGAACTAATATTTGAGTAGAAAAATCCTTCAGCTGTATATTTAACTCCAAACTCACACTGTTTGGACTGTGTGGAGTTCATGTATGGGAAACGGCAAAATACCATATTTTGCTCAGTTTTCAGGTTCGCAGAAAAAAATTTGTTTCTTCTACCTAAATGTATCCCAGCTGCCACTTTTCACATACAGGTGTCTTTTTAGCAGAGTTATCATTAGTTTGCAAGGCAGTTTGGATTTGAGGGGGTTGTAAGGCACTATGCATATTTAAGCTATCACATTTTGTAAAGTTTATTCTTGACAAGAGCTCTTTTGTGGTTTTAGTATCTTATTTTTTGACCTTCCCCTAATTTGTACTGGCTTCACTAGCCCTTCAGCTGTCTAGAGGGTTTTTTAAGTGGTTGCAGCCACAGATTATTGTGACATTCCTTTACATTTTCCTACAGCTAATGCTCAGCTCCATTCACTTTGTTGCCTTATTTAAAGATTCACATTTTGTTAGCCTTATTTAAAGATGCACTTGTTTTAGATCTTAGAGTGGTCTACCTGCTGAGTTAACAGTTATTATTACCTGCAAGAGGAAAATGTATTTTGAAAGAAATTGAAAACATGGGTTAGTGCAGAAGCTTTTATATCACCTATTAAATAACACCTGAATTAAAGTGATAGATTTGCAATTAAACTCCTTCTTAAAAATTACACTTCTGAGAGCATCAATGCAGCACAGTTACTTAACTTGCTATAAAGAAATGTAATTCCTCTAAGAATGAGCAACACTGTAGCAAACCAAAGTCCATATACTTGATTATTTTAGAAGAGATCAAAAGACACATTTTCCCCTCACTCTTTTGTATTAATTTAAGAAAAGATATACTTTGTAAATGTGTTTCTGTTATTAGCTGAGTTGAGTAAGATCTTGGTGAAGACAGCCATGAAGCCAATTCTTCAGCTTAACAAGAGGAAACACAACTGATGAAATACCAAAGACAACTATTGCTGAAACATCCTCATTCTGAGACAGAAGTTTTTAAGGAGAGTGTTTAGCTTCCATCAGTTTACAAAGAAACAGAAGTACTGACAGCGGCTGGGTGTCCATGAGATGAGTGGTCCACACAGGACACCCAGCACTGGCTGCATACAGCTGCTACAACACAACTAAACCCAGGGCAATCTTTCAGTCATAATTACTGAAACTATTTCTGTGCTTCAAATTAGGCATGCATTTAGTTACTGCTGCTGTACCAGACTCAGGAGTTGTCAACTGCCCTGTGCCCACCTGGGATTAAAGATATATCCTAACAGCAAAATATACCAATGCCAGTGATAAAATTAGTTTTGCTCTACTCACATATTGAGTAAATGGCATATGTATAATTCCCCTGCAATCAATGGAAATCACAGATTTCCATACCACATGCTAAATGCTGAGGCTGATTACCACTATATTTAATTTATAGTATTCACTCTAAGCCAAGTGGGGCTTTAACATTACATGGAGATTTACATCCAAAGTTTTCCTTTTTCTTTCTTTATGAAAAAAACAAGTCTAGATGGTATCAAAAACGGGTCTTCATATATAACACAGACAATAAGTGCTTAGAAAATTAATAGTATGTATTTTAAAACCATTTGAATGCTGCTGTTTGAAAGTATTTCAATAGAAAGCTTTGTCTTTCTTTTTGGAGATCTCTCCTGAGCAATGATAAAATAATTTAGTAACCCTTTTAATCCCATTTATTTCTTAAAGTCTCTGGAAATACTTTATCCTTCTCAGAGTTAAAAAAATAAAAAACTGCACATATTTTTTGCACTGGAAAATATTACAGGTTCAAATCATGTCAACACATGATAAGTATGTGTTACCTCAGTATAGTTTTTTTATTTTATATCCTGACAGTCCTAAGGCTGCATGTGTCATATTGCATGGGCACACAGTTAAAAAAGAAAAAATAAGTGAATAATTTTTTTTATCATATTAGCAGAAGACTTCTGATCTTTCAACTGGTACAGCTGAAAGAAAGAAAATCAATAGGTATGAAAGAGCCAAATTCTCAAAAAACAAACAACTGACAACTCTCACAGAACTGAGATGACACCTGGAAGCAATTACTTGGGATACAGAATAATTCAACACTGACTTTTCACATTTAGTAATCTGTTTGATCAGGGTTGGGTTTTTGTTTGCTTGTTCATTCCTGAGAATCAAGAGCACTGGGAGAAAGTAGTTGCACTGGCTGTGTAGGCAGGACAACAAAAGTATTGCATACAAGCTTCCAGACTACCTCTACTATTACATGAAAATAAAAAGAATGGATTTCCTCTCCATGCTTTATTTTCAAAATGAAGTTTTATACATAATGCCATACTAAGTGAAAAATATCAGTATATGTCTCTTAATACATCTAGGTTTTCTTTTTGATTGAACTGATTCCCATTTGTGGCAATAGAGTTAGAACAAAGCAAAATCAGGTCCTAGTTAGAATGTTTTTTATTACACAAGCTGAAAATCTGCTCCCATATTCAGAGAGGTTAAGTCAACTGGACTTAATCAATCCTGAGGTCACAGCTATTCAACATTAATGCTGAAAATGCAATGGTTTAAGAAGCTGAAGGTTACTTGGGGGGTAGAAACACCAAGCTACACCACCAGTCAAAAATAACAAGCTGGAAGGATGGATTTCAAGTCAAGCAAGCTTACACAGCCCACGAGATGATAAAGTCCATTTCAACGTGAAAAGCAAATCAGTGGGTAAACTGGGCAGAAAGCAAACCAAAGCCATTGACACAGTGTCTGCAGTCGAGAGCGTAAAATGAATTTGATGCATAGGAAGAAGATAAGCTTGACCACTTAACACAGAGAGAGTAAAGGTGAAAATCCTGAACCGAAGCTTGTGGAAGGAATTCAGAGGAAGAATACGATATCTTCTCACCATGAGATCCTGACAACCTAATCCTATGATCATGAAAAATTGTATACATTCATATCTTTCTACTGAAGCCAAAATGACCATTTATTTTCCTCACACACTGACTTGCAGAAGATATGTTAGACTAAAGATATATGAGATAAGGATTACCTAATTATCTCTTTGAAATTGAACTATCATGATAATCTGAATTTCTATCCAGAGCTCTGGATATCTCTAACTTTCAAATTATTACTTCTTGAAACACTCATCCAATATAATACTACTATAAGTACTATTCCAAGCTATGTCAGAAATTGTTTTAGTCTAGTGGAACATTTCAAGTATTCAAAGTGAAATAGCAAATGAGAAAAAAACGAGATAGCCTTTCTCTGGGCCTTTTAAATATTTTTTTTTTTGGCAAAGGTGAGTCTGTTTTTCTGTCACGGTAACTGATAAGTAGACTTCTTTTTATCTCAAACTATACATTCTTCCATCTTATTTTGTCCTACAGTTCCATCAAGAAAGGGGAGTAAGAGTGGCTGGGTGGGCATCTGGTCAACCCACCAGCTACAGAGGTTTTAATAGGAGGGGTAAGAAAAATGCAGTCAGCAACAAAATATTGAGGATCCTACAGTTAAACACTCCAGGAAAGTGATGACAAGATAGGGAAGGAGAGTACATTCTTAATGTCTTCCTGTAACCAGGTTACCGAGACTCTAAAGTGACTCTGGATGTCACAAGGCATCAGATCACAACACAAGGTTAGCACTGAAGGATTGGCCCACCTTAATTTCTGCTTAACATTAATAGCTCTGTGGGTAAGGAGATGTCAGGTCAGGTTTGCAGGTCTACACGTTACCTAGGTGAGAGATCTTTGCTCTGAGAGTTTCTAGGCAAAATCTCCATTTCTTGGCTGCTTAGAAAGACATTGATTTCCTTATGGTGCTTCAGTGCCTACTGCCACAGATTAGTACTAGGAAAGCATAAAACAGGATCAATACATATTTTAAGTTAGGTCACTAATTAAACATTTCACGCTATATTCAGAAATGCATATGAGTTGTACTGCTGTACTCTTTTTAAGGGCATCTTAGTAAAAAGGTAGTAATACCAAAACAGATTTATGATCAAATGTGATAATTAGGAAGGCCAGGTTTTTGTTCAGTTCCTTTTTCATTTATCAGTGTTAAAATGAATGCATAACATGCATTGCACTTCGCAATGCCAAGCACAGATACAAATCAGCTCTTTCATGAGTGTATCATTACATTGTATTGTCATAAAAGCCTTAGAATATGCCTTTTGTTACTGTGAGAAGTTAAGGACAAAATTACTTTCCTGAAAGCCCTTACAAGAGACTGAATCAAATTAGCACTCAGCCAGTGAAGTTTGAAACTCTTGCAGAGAGACGTTCACGTGCACTGAATATGCCTGAAATCAGAATTGCCTCTTGATTTTCTGCTCCTTACTACACCCGAGTTAAGACTACAACCAAATATTTGCAGACTTCTTTTAAAACAAAAATATAAGAAGGAAAGGAGCATGTAAGGGAAGCAGTTTTGTTTGGGTAGTTTATGAGAGAACTCCAGACACTTCTGCTTTTAGAATGGGTCTAATATTCATCACCTCAGAAGTTAAGCATCCAATTCTTACTCTCGCTGGAGCAAGACAGAAAAAATGAGAATTTTGGCTCTGATTCTGTTCAGTGGAAATGATGCATATCAAAAAGAAACACAAAGCTGTCTCCTCAAGAAGAGAAAAATTCATTTTACTGCTAAAATTAACTCAGTCTCAACATAAACCAGCATCGATACTGTTTGGTCCTATTTCTGTCTGAATAATTTGTTGAAGACAAATGTAAAAGAAAAGTAATTAAGATTTATAACAGTGTTCTTTGTTGCTGTATCCAGGATATTTGTCTTTGATTTTACTTATTTCAATGTCTAAGAATATGAAAAAGGGCAGTGACTAATGCAAAAGCAATAAAGAGCTACAAGTAAGATCTAGGAGGAGTGTACAGACAAAACTCTATACTGAAAGTCATTACCTCAGATATGATTCTCAGAAATTAGTGTCTGAAATGACTAAAGAATAAGTGAGACCAGAATTTACCCAGTTGCTTTGAAAATTAATCCACAGATATAAACTGAATTAGCAGCTCGACACAGCACTCAATTTCCATCCCTTCTGTTACTTATTTTCTTCTTAAAATTCATTTCACAATTGTGTATAACCAACAGAAAATTCAACCTGCAGTTCTGGTACTGAATATTGACATAAAATTTTCAATATTACACTCACTGCCTGCTTTTGTTATTGCAGCATCTTCATGGTGAGTTACAGCATTTAAAAATATAAGTCAACTTTTATTTTTAAATTTCTTTTCCAAATGCCAGCAAGAATGTGAACCACAAGCAGCAGAAACAGGTAGGGGGAAGTAGATAATAATAGTTTTTAATATAAAAAGTACAGTGGAGTTTCAACAAAACTTCTCCAGAGTTCCCCTGTGATTCTGGGATGTTGAAACTTTGACAGAAAGCAGAGATGCAGAAAGGACAGTAATGAAGCTTTCCAATATTATCATGGAATTAGAAGGAACATAATTCTTTCACATTGCATGGGGGAAGTCAGGAGCATGATATCTGGAGAAGAAATGCTTCCTCATGGTTATTCAGATTTGTTATTGGTGGTAACTGGGCTTGTGATCAAATGCCTTTTAAGTCCAACAACAAAACCATAGGCTCAGTAGCAGAGCAGGGACAGGAAGATCATGCATGCCCAGTCCAGATTATATAGGAAAAGCAAGCCAGAATTCCCACTGAATCTGGCTGCATGCATGTAACTGGAGGATAGTAGTGACAAAAGAGCAGATGTAGTCAGCTCCAAATAAATGACAAATGCAGTTTGACCAACTGTTGCTAACATCATGTACCCTTGCTCAAGAAATCTCCAGAAATTTAGCACACAATCAGCAATGGTAGTCTGCTGACTTAGACATTTTCCTGTTTCGTATGGAATAGCACCACTTTAAAAATCAAATAGTCCCTGGCACATTCTTACTGCTTTAAATACTACAGGTGAGGCAAAAAAAGAAAAAAAATATGCAATGCAGTGGTTCCTGGCCAAATCCTATTACTTAGAAATGTACATTTACATGCTAAGTATGTTATTCCTTTCTTATCTCCATTTTCCCATTTTGCAGCACTAAAAGTAGCTTCAGGGTACTTTAATATTTAATTCCATTGAGACTCTTCAATGCCTACATCTAGCTTTGTAAACTTAATTAAAAAAAATTAAACAGAAATACTGCAAACAGCAATGCTAGCTCTTCAACATCAAGAAAGATCAAAAGGGAGAGCACACAGGCATACATAGAGCCAATACAGTTTTTCATGCCAACAGTTACCAAACAAAGATATTTTCACTCACAGTATTTTAAATAAATTATCTTACATTAAAATTATCTTATATTAAGCTTTGACACAAGAAAAACATCTGCACAGATGAGAGTCTGGTCACACATCAGAGCAACTGGGATACAATTTATACATTACATTAATTTTGTTTCTATAAGACGTTTTGAAGAACCCAAGAACATTGTTCAGTCTAGAGGAATGCCACAGAATACATTTCCATTCTTTAAATCAGCTTATCTTCCGTTATTGGTGCTCTGAACTAGGTCACACCAACTAATCTTTCCATGAACATAAATTTATTAGGTTGAGGATCATTCCTAGTTGAGGAAGCAGGAAGTTTCCTGCTTAGCTGGAAAAGTTGCTGGGAATACCTTTACTTTAGATAGTGAACTTTATGATCTCAGTTAAGAAAAAAATTAACTACTTCTGTGGCTATTCCAAAATGGTGGAAATAAAAAAAAAATTACTGAATGCATTATTTTAAGGAAAAGTTGCATAAATTATGTCACAGCAATTATGTCATAATATTTAGTTGTAGAATTATTTCACTATCTTGGAAACAAATTTAGACTACATATTAGCTTCTCTGCAAGTCTAATATATTTTCTAACATGTATCACTCTTCTGTGTCATTACTTTTAAAACAGTCAATCTGTATGGTGCTCCTTTTTCAGCAAGTCCTATGGGCCTGAATGCCTATCAGATTACCATCCCCCTCTTCTTTTTCCTTTTGAATCCTAGACTTTGAGAAACCATTCTCAGATTACCTTTAGAAAAGCAGGCAGAAACTTTGTAAAAATGCAAGAGAAAAAAAATACAATATAATTTGTTTTGGAAACTATTGGTTCCAGAGGATACACCATACAAAACAAAAAAGAAAAGCATCATACTGCAGTTCCCCCTCTCACTGTGCCAATAAAGAGTTGTGTTAGTGTTTGTCATTCAATATCATTAAAGTTTTCTGTAGTTCCTGAATACACTGACAGAAATTTCCCTCTAGGTCAGAGATTTAAACCAGAGGGCACCAGAAGCTGTATGGATTGACACAGACATGGAGAGCACACACAATGCACTTGTGTCTGAAGTCAAGGGGAAGGTGGTGAAGGTTTAGGAAGGTATGTTGGTTTAGGCTTAAAGGCAAAATATTTAATATTTTCCCTCCACAATCCAAACAAGGACAAGCAAATTGTAATAACAATCCAAGAATTAAATCAGTGACTATTTTCAATACTGGCAGCATTAGAAAGGAGCTTGCTATTCAGGCCTGATTCTAAGGAGCTGTGTTACCAGTAAGTTTCTTTTCCTGGAGGTGGGAGTAGAAGTGTTCACTTTCTCAAATATGTTAATGAAAATAGGACATAGTTAAATTTAGGAAAAAAATACTGTTTTTCAAAACTTGATTATAGTTAAAATTACCTATTGAATTTGCAGATGCCAGTTCAGTGTGAAGATCTCACTGGAAAAAATGTTTCCATTGCAGATAAGTACACCTTTATTTGGTGCCTATATTGAATAGGTTTTTTTTTTCCTTCCCCTCCATTTTAAAATACTATTAACTATTAGGTTTTATATTCTCAGTTTTGAGAAGATATTAGATCAATCTTCCCATGATTGAAGGTGCAACCATCAGCTGACAAAACCGGTCAACAAAAATATTCAGCAGCCCGAAGGCAAAACATTTTGAATTTAAAAAAATAAAGCTTGATAATATACAGACAAGGACTGTACATGATCCCCTGTGAGCCTTCTCCAGTATTTTTCAGAGAAAGGAATGGCTGAAAGAATGTTAGAAATGCTAAGGGAAATTTATGCTCAAACAATTTCACTAACTTCCAATAAATTTGAATTTATTGAAATAAACTGCTGTCTTGCAATGCAATAGAATTGCACTGAGGACAATTCTAATGCTCATCATAAAAATGTGTTCCCTTTAAATTAGAGCAATGACTTATAAAGCCCAGCAAAGTTACACGTGACACAGAAAGAGCTTCTAAATTTGTATATTAAAAAAGTGCACCTAAGAAAGAACCAGCAATTTAAACACCATCAATTTCATGTTTTCATCACAAACTTTAAACTTCTCTCCAGTTTAGCAATATAAAGGTTGTATACAACATAACTGATACAAAATAACATTTGCCTTTAAATGCCAAACCTTGTAAGACTTGGTAGTTTAAAATGGGGTTTCGTTTTCAAATGTGAATGTCAAAGCAAAGCTGAGCAGGTTAGAAAGAATCAATGCAGTAAATGAATACAACTTAAACATTAACCTTAAGGATGAAACTTGAGCACCACTTGTCAGACTGAATAAAAATTTTATTAACTGTTATAATTTATGTATTTGCTCGTTTTCTTGCTTCAGAGTAAAGCAATAGTAAGGCTAAGAGCAGTAAGATCATAAAAGTATTTGGGAGCAGAAAAGCTACCTTGCAATGGAGCTGATGTAGCTCATGAACTTTCTTTTTCAACCCATAACTGCAATTTTTGTCATCAAGTATGACAGCACAGCAAAGCTTTGAACACAACAAAAACTGCCATAACTAGAACTGAAATGCCCACACTGTAGATGGCTTCAGGCATGGGCAGATGTTTGGGGATAGGGCTATGAGATTCTTCTACTTCTGTCTCTCTAGTAAACTTAAGCCTGCATTAAAAACCTAACCTATGTGTTACCAGGAAAACAATCAGTTTTCTTGACTCCTTTTATAGATAAGAAAAAAATAGTATCAGTGAAAAATGACCTGGAGTTATCTAGCCTGTAAATAAGAGGTTTTTCAGGTTTTTTTTTCACCAGGAAGTAATTGAACAAGTAAGGAAGGAGCAAACAATGTAGAATTTTTTGAGACCTATGTTTGCTTAAGTATAAAAAAACACCAGTTGAGGATTCCAGTTTTCAAGAAACCTTTCACCTCACATGGTATTACTGGGAGCTCTCACAAGCACAGGCTCCAAGAGCGGAGCCTGAGCTAACACACAAAGGTCGAACTACGCAAGCCCCAGGAAGATGAAATCCATGGAAAACAAATGTTTAGCCCACATAGAGGATCTCCTGGGGGGCACTTGAACGCTGGAAAAAACAGAAGAAAAGCAGCATGATGCTGCTTCTGCAGCAGTGCCACTGTGCAGTGCCACTGTGCTAAGCTGCACCGAGCACAGGCCAAAGCAATTTAAATGCCCAACTGCTGAGCCTCCAACCCCATTTGCAGTGCCCCAGGAAACCAGGGCTCCTCACTGAGCTCCACTTGGGGAAAACACTCTTCCCTCAGACCTCCCTGGCTAACTAGCAAGGAAATCTTTGAGCATACACAGAGTGAGGTGGCTGCTCCTCTGAGATGCATCTTAACAGCACCTTGAGCAGTCCTGGCACTTCATTCTGGGATTCCTACGGCATCCCCGCTGTCAGAAAACATCCCCACCCCATAAGCTGTCAAGAAGAAACACAGAGACTTAAGATATTAACAGAGATGATAAAAATGTGAGATGTTTCCTCCATTCATCATTTCCCTATGTGCCTTCCTCTTACCCTCTTCCCCCTCCCTTTCCAAAGACAACTTTCCCTGCATTTTCCTAGATGACATTTCTATTGCAATATTTGAGGATGATAATTGATTGAGAGTAAATAATGAGATGGAGATCAGTACTTCAGCCTTCTTGAGAACCTTATATTCTCACTTCTGGGAAAAAAAAAAAAGATACCCTGTAGATGAGCTCCTGAATACATACTTAGCTGACAGAAAAATACGATTGATTTCAAGTATAGAGTGTAGAATGTTCAACTCTCTTCAATGCCAGCCTACTTACTTAAATAATTTTGTTTTTAAAATCTCTATGTGCTTACCATCATTCCTCACAAATACCCCCAGGATAAAACCCCCAACCATACTTGTCTATTGATCTAACTTGACAGGTCCACAAGGTTTCCATGTTCCCATTCAGCCAAAGAGACCACATGGAAGGAGAAGGAAAAGCTGTGACCAAGCCCCACACTTCCTTTAATGATACAGGCAGTTAAAGAGGTTTGGAGTTGAATTTTATCTTGAAATGAAATAAACACATCTAAAGACTAGAAAACCCTCTTGGGTTCAAAATTACAGGCACAGTCAGAGAAAAGATACACTTCAAAGTTAATTGAAGTAATTAGTGGTACTTTGAAGACAAAAAACTGTATTTAGGAAGATTTAAAAAACGATTAATGAATTGGTCAACACACTGACTTCCCAGGTTGCTTAGTGTTTATTAAACAGAATGGGATCATTTGCCATGGAAAATTAAATTTTTCAGGATAGCACACTTTAACTAAAAATTTATTTTTCTATTTAAGATTATCAACTGTATCTACTGTTTATTGCATGTTTTCAATAATAAATTCCTAATTGTAGCAATTCCAGTATAGGTGATGAAGATTTTAGATAGAATTAGATAAATTATTATAGCTTCACTGCTGAGTGCACCTGTGCTAGTATCATTCCTAACCTCTTTTTTGTGAGCAAAAAATATGCATCACACTGAAGCATGCACTGTCTTTTTTCCTTTTTTTTTTTTTTTAATAGAATCCATGCATAGGTTGGGGACAAAAAGATGAAATACAAGAAACCGCTGTTGAAAAAGCTGTGTTGAGTCTCTTTAGCTACTCTGTAAGTCTTTTGTAAATATTCTCATACAAAGAATTCAAACTGGCTGATGTAATGGATTAATTTGCTTCAGCAACTGCATAGCTCCAGACACAATCCATCTAAAACATAATTAAAATACATTTGGTAGATCCGAGGCTAAGCTTTTTGAGAACAACAGATTACATTAGAAAGATTTTAATGAGGCCAGGGCTGATTACATCCTTGCTTCCTCTTTTGGATAGGGACTGGGGAATCCTCTGAATGAGGTTAACATACTATTTACCAGCTAGAAGTATATGGAAAACAAGAAAAAAGGGACTAAAATAATCATGGGGCCTTTTGAGTTTTTAGCAGTATAAAATGGAGGTGTTTAGCATGTATTGACTTCACCAGAAGAAAAGCAAGTGGCTGTTATGTATCACTGTCAGCAGGGTACTGTTATCTATGGATTATTCCTGTATCACTTCCACAAAATGATGCTGTTTTCATATTATGTCAGGCATGTTTTTGTATGCATCATCCTCTAAAGACTAAGACTAAATGCCAAATACTCAGTGAAATAAAAAGTGTTTGGGTAGAAATGTGCCACACTCCTGAAGTAATTTACATGAATTAGAATTCACATTAGCAATGTTAAATACCCTCTGATACCTCCAGATGAAAAGCATTGAGTCTTCTGTGGGATGACACGATGCTTTCATAATTATCAAGATGAATTGAAGATGACAGAGGTAAGGTCTTCCACAAAACCCACATGCTGTGGGTACAATTCCCAGGCTTGTCAAATATTTTCTATTTCTTAAATTTTAGGTGAATCACAGCTAATTTCTCTAATATCTTGGGCAGATTTGGGAATGTAGTTATATTCAATATTTATTCTGTGTCTGCAAACTGGAGATAATTTTTTTTCTACCATGCTACATGGACGCATTCATTAACATTTGTGATACATCTCATGCTAGAGTGGCAGAGATCATATTTCTGATCTCAGTGTTAATGATCTGACACTTAAAAAGTTCAAAACAATCATCTGAATAAATGTCCAGATGTTCAAAAGGATTTATCACCTGTTACAGATACCTTGCCAGCCCCTCCTTTCCCCTAGTACTAGAAACCCAGGCCATTGTTTTTTGCCTCTACTATGAAATCAGAAGACTGTGTGTTTTGTTGGCTTTTTTTCTTTAAATCCTATCCTAAACCTTCTCTCAGAAAGAAAAGGTAAAACAGAATATTTGGAATAAATGATGCCCCTTTTTCTTCTTTTCATAAAACCCACAGGAAAGTGCAGGCAGTCACAAGAAGTGATCTGGGACTTCACAAATCCAGTGGTTCCTTAACAATGTGATCAGGCAGTAAATCTTCACTGGCTCACTGTAACAGTTGGATTCCCTACCAGGATAACTACATAGCAGGATGAATATTGACTACTTAAACTTCCCCACTGTCACTCTGCAGAATTCCTTGAAACCTGCAGCTCCCACAACCTCTTCAGTATATGATTATAGATTTGTAAGATATTACATAATTACCACTTAACACAAAATGTTTCACCTAGTTGCTATTTTATTTCAAAATTTTATTGCTGGAATACTCACTGTAGATCACTTAGGCAAATTATCTAATACCATATACAAAGAGTTTAATACTGTGTTCCATCTTTAACATTTACACCATGACACAGCTGCAAATCACAACAATGATATGCTCACTTGGCATTTGAAAACTGAAGCCATCTTTCCAACAGAAAGATGCAGATGAATATGCACACAATAGCTTTTAGGGCTGATTGAAAGATGAAAATGTTTATTATGGTTGTTTAAAAAATCGTGCTAAAAAAGACTATGGGGCTTATCTGCAAGCAGATCATAATCAAGAGAATGTACGTTTCAAAGTTAATTTGTTAGCTGCCTGAAATTAGGCACAACTGAAGTACCAGACACATATTGCAGAAGAAATTAGCTTACCCACTGACCCTAGTTAGAACTGGAATTTTTTAGCAATATTTTTCAGTCTAGACCTAATACATCTCACAATAGTGTGAAACTGTTCTGATACTATGAAAATTTACCTTCTAGCAACACTTAAAAACATTTCTCAAGAAATAAGATAATTTTTCAACAGTACAGTTAAGTTTAAAAACCACAACAGATTACAAGAGTTAGGAATTGCAAAGGTCTTCAAACACAAAGATACATCCCACACACACTTAACGCAAGTTGTAAGCACTTCGAGCAAGAGTTCATGATGTGCAGGCAGGCTTTGTGCCAGTGAACCCACAATCACTCAGTACAAAACTAAAGGTGAGGGAGCAGATTTACAGCGACCCAGCAATGTGACACAGCCACACAGAAAATCAGTATTTTTCAGGCAGGCACTCGTGCGCACTCCCAGCTGGCCAACGCAGGAGTGCTGCTAGCAGCGCCTGAGCCTGAGGGAATTCTCTGTTCAGAGAGAGCAGGTATTGCAGGCCGGGTTAAGGGCTGCACTTGCCACATTCCCACAGCCCGGGGCAGCTCGGAGCGCAGGCTGCGGGAGCCCGCGTCTCTCAGAGCGGAGCTGCGCTACGACACGCACGGATAAACAGGTGTGGCAGCAAGAACTCAGCAAAACGACAGAGCAACGCACAGGTCAGAGTGGGAAAGGAGGACGGCCAAGAGAAAGAGTCAATCACTAGGACTCCTCAGCAAACCGTCATGTACATCCTTTGTTTTTCTGCCAGGATCTTCTAAAATTTCTGTATTCAACAGATTACGACCTCAAGATCTGCTTAATTTTTAGGCGTGCCACAATATACAGAATTACCTCTGCTTTAAAAACCAGCAAGAACAACTAATACGGGAATTTTCCCATTAAACATTAAAGCTTTTCTTTATTATAAATAATTTATATTATAAAACGTTGAATAATACTTTAAGTACGAAAATTCCTCCACCACAAAAATTAAAAGTTACTCTGTAAATGTAGAGGTGTAGAGGATTCTTTCAAGTTGCTCAGAGAAATTCTGCTTATCCTCTTTCATATAATTGGTGATTCAAATAGCAAACCTGTTGATTTTCCTTCTGGGGTTAAAAGGGTCTCTGATGATGCAGAAGTGTATAAAAATATAATAACAGGAAGAGGATTTTTTACTGGGATTAGTACTTCTTTGACCAAAGCTAAGAAACTCAAATACATATGATTTAAAGGCTTAACTTGGTACATAAAGAATAATTCTCGAAAATTTTGGTTTTATTAATTCCGAGGACATATGCTCCAATTTTCACTTCACTAGGCTATTTACATTTCATAATTCCTTTCCTTTTTATATTTTAATTAACTGATATTCAAATTTGCTTGAATCCTATTAGCTTTTTATGAATGGGAGGATGCAGGCTGTGACTTATTTACCTCTTCTTGCAAGAGTGCAACATGGAAAACTTGTCCTTTGATTCCACTGATCTGGTGTGACCTTGGGAAAACCAAATCAAGCCACAATACACTTAATTTCAGGCTTTCACAGCAGCATGAGCATTTGATACTGGGTCACTTCAAGAATCTCCATTCTCAGTTTGGGAAGAAAGTATGACTCTTTTCTGAATGTTTAAGATTTTTAACGTGAAACACAAAAAAATAAAGCACCATATAGCTATTTGAATTATGAAAAGTGAAATATTGGAGAAAATTTGGCATGTGTGAATATTCCAATGACATTTAAAAAGTCACACTCACTTCTAATTCTTTTTCATTACCTTTCAGTCCCTTTGGTTTGTTTTCTCTACAAATGTATACTGAGACATATTTGCTTAGTTCTCTTCAGTTCCCCTAATCAGTTTTGACTGCATACTTGTAGTTCAGTGAGGCAGGGAAGAAGGAAAAACCATTTCTTATTTCAGAAACTTTGAAAGATCTTTTGTTTCTTATACAAAGCTAAGTTACAAAATTGCTTAATGAGAGACAGGCAACTTTCTGGCATGCCATAGAATATAAATCAGCAGTTGCCTTTTTTACATTGCACCTCAGTGACATTTTCATGTGTGACAAGTTCTCCTGTGCAATCTATGTGAGGGAGAAAGCCCAGCCTACACAACGAAAAATAAATTTAAAAAATTGCTGAGATTATTTCAATGACTGCTAAGTACTACTGCCCATATTTTTAGTAGCAGTGTGGCTCAAGGTAAGTCATGTATCCTTCAGGACCTCTGTCTATGGCCACCAGTACTCACAGAGTTACTGGTAATATTTAGCTACATCCAAGTGATGGCTGTGGTCTGGGGTTTTTTAGGTAGTACTAATAACAAGGCATATGCACAGTGCAAATGTGTATGTGTATATGTGATCATGGCTGAAATGGAGCACCCATCCTTAAGCACATTTGATCTCTACAAAAGGAAGGGCTTCCAGCTTTCTTCCAAGGAATTGTACGTAACATTTCAAGACTATCTCCTTTAAAAGTAGAAAATCTCATTTTGCAGTTTCTACTAATAATAGAACTAGAGAGATAAAGGAGAGGTACAAAGAACTGCTCACATAATTAAAGATTTTGATAAACAATCCCTCACTTTGCTATGCAGCTGAATTTTCCAACAAAGTCAGGAAGGAAGTTATGTCCCTTCTACTAAGCACTGTGAGAGGTTAAAGAAAGGTACAAGGGGTTTTATTCCCTATTCCACTCCAGAGGTATTAGGAATTGTTTCTTTAGACATCTGTTATATAGATCTATAAAAGAAGTTACATATCTCATATCATATACGCTTTTTGTTCCTTAGAATTATTTGATGGGAAGACCTTGGTCCTTGTGACTATTACTGTTTGTATGCGACACAAGCAGTTTTTCAGTGTAAATCCTCTCTGCTGATGAATGAGGCCTCAGAGTTTGGGACAACAAGCCAAGTCCCACTAGTCCTGTTCTGTGAGCATCTCCACTGCTTAGCATGAAAGGTTGTAGAAGTTCTCATGCACGCACGAACACTTTTTCTTGAATAAAGTGGAAAAAAGAGAAGCCATACCACTAAACAGAAGTGCCAATCATCCTGTGCTCACCTAGGAAATCCCAAGCCAAGGTCCTGAACAGCCAGTTTAGGCTGCACTTGAAGTTACATCTTCAGGAGAGGACAGTGGCCTAGGTGCTGTGTTGCTGCAGGGATGGATTATTTCCCTCTGCCTGGCATTTTCCCAAATAATGAAATGTTTAAATAATGTCACTCACCTACAGCACAGGACAGCAAGGCTCAAACGCCAGACCTAATGAGTAGTTAATTACTAATACAACGTGGCACACTTACAAATGAGAAGATTTCAAAGAATACAAATCAGGAAGGTGCCATATTCGGAATGAGGGCTTGAATCAGGCATAGTGGAAATACACATCCTGGCTTTCTGTATCCATACTTTTGGGCCTTTATTTTTGATGCAAAATCTTAACACTATTAAAACTTGCAGGAGTATTACTACAGAGAGCTTTGTTTTGGCAAACCTTCTTGTTCTTAGAGGCAACATTTATTTTTCTCCTAACTTATTTCAAATATCATGGGGAATTTGAACTGCAAGAATGACATACTTTCTGAGCTGATTGTCTGACAAAAAGGAGATGCACATTTCAGATTGACACAAACAACTATCAACTCACTTAAATAACCTAAACAGATCTGGGACAAATCTCTAATCTCAAATGAACACAAAACAAGCCCACTTCACAAATCACAAAAACAATAAAGCGGGTCTAGTGTGGAGACCAGAGAAATCCTGGAAAATCCTTCCTGGAAAATTCAAAAGTTTTTAGATGTATGTAAGCAAGCAGAGAGCGTGCTCCTGACTGCAGGAGCAGCAGCTTGGTCAGCAGTTGACAACAACGTCTCACTGGTACCAAAAACATGAAAAGTAAAACATAAAGACAAAAAAACCCCACGTATATGGTGACAACATAAGTCCTTGTATTTAAGGTTTCGAAAACCACATCAGGTCTAGTACAAAGATGGCCAGTGGTATGGCACTTGTGCCAATGGTATGATACATGTTGTTTTTTTAGATTTTAGACATGTTGTTTCTCACTATTTTTTAATAGATCATGTGGAAATTGCACATTCCCATATAGTAAGTACAGCCTTGTTTATTTCCTCCCTATTTTGCAATCCATTCTTCATTAATATTTATACCACGAAGACTTTCAGTAACTGAGAGGGAAAAGAATTCACAACTATCACTTTTGCTGATAAATGCTCACCTTATCTTAGAAAACACTATTTGTCCTCCTGTCTGATACATGTTAGCATCCCTGTGCAGAGAAAGAATCTATTTTGGAATTGTACAGTGCATCTAAATGGCTCCTCAAGAACTGATTCCTAATCAAAGGGAAAACCCCCCATGTACGGCATTCAGCTGTTTTCATAGGAGAACCTTCTCTTCACTGCGCAATCTCTGCGCACACATTAAGCTCTCTGTGATATGAAAGGAAAGTGTTCTGTCACTTTAAAAATCAATCAGTGGAAAACGGGCAACGTAAAAACACAACAGGCAAGCAGCATGCTGTAGTGGAATAAGCAATAGCCAGAGAAGGCATTATTCTGAATTTCCCAGCATCAGTTCACAAGAGCTTATCTCTTGCCCTGCGTTAATCAAGGCCTCCGACACCGACTTTGCAGTGATAACAACAGCAATAAAAAAATGTTTGGTGCTCAGCCCCATGTTTGCTGTTGTGCTTTTCTGCCAGGTATGACACCCTCTACTTCTCATGATTGTTGGGGTTAAATAGCCAACAACAGACACAACTTGCAGTGCACTGTTAGAACTGTTCAACCATAAAATAAACACCGCTTAGCACGTTTTAAATAAATACTAAAGAATTAGAGAGCACATGGTAGAAACATTAATCTCATAATCCTCCTAGCATGTCTGCTGTTTATATGAACACAGACAGGCGGCTGATGGCTGCCATCAGCTCCAGCCTCAAAATACACCTAGGTCCTAACTTTAAAAAGCAATGAATCTGGATCTGGCCTGGTTGTTCAGAATAGGCTGCAACTGATGAAGGTGAGATGTGTGTAAGACCAGCCTGGATATATAACAAAAACAAAGGTGCAGCTATTGTGCCCAGATAAAGAGAATAAACATCTTCCCACTTTGTGTTTGGAAAAGGTGCCAAACACACATCTGACAGCTACATCCAGATTTGTGCCTATAGAACACGCACACAGCATGACTCCATTAATAGGTACTCTTCATAATCCTCCAGTGCTTCTCTTTTACATCTCTTCCTAGAGAGCATAAGCAGCTGCTTGGTGTGATACACCAAACCCACGTACATGTCCTTAGGATTTGACACACAGTAGCTAAAGGAAACCTTTTCCCCAAATCAAAATGTCACAAACCAAGCGCACGTATTGATCTTTGCTGTGAATATGATGCTCATGACACAACCTAATTTTATTTCATTTAAAATAATGGCAAACTATGAAAGCAAACCAGATCAGATTTATGTTGATATTTAAAAGCCTTCTGAGGTCTTCCCTGATCCATTAGCTGCTGTCTGTCAAAATAGTGGATGTGCTGTGCACAAATGCATGCAGGATGAAAAGCTGCAGCTGATTTATGTTTTTATTACTTGACAGTAGCAGAGCGTACCACAGATCAGAAAATGCCATCCCTAAAATGATTTAGATCTGGATGATTTTTATGTCATTAACATATTATAACCAGAGCTCAGAGGTGATCTTTGAACTGCAAGCATTATTTCCAATCAAATGGAAACTGACATCGCTTAGTCTTGAAAATAAATTAATGAATCCCTTCCATAAGGAATCTAATTCTGCTTCTACCTGTAAACTCCATGCTATTTGGTTTCCCATAATTGCCATCAAGGTTTCTACAGTAGGACCAGTATATCCTATTAATTTTTTTAATATTTATTTAGAAAACCTCCAAATTAGATATTAGTGCACTGCGGAAAGATTGCTACACAGGGTACCTCATTTTGGTTTGTGCTAGCTACAGCATTTACTGATAGCAAGAGCCTCTCAAAAGAAGAGTAACTAGGGTGAATATGAGCAGAACTGGTCCTATAAGGAAACTCTTAATCAGTGTAAAATCCAGGAGGAAAAGAAAAATTAAACCCTTAGAATTTTGATTGTTATTTAAAAAGAAAATTTTTTCCTTACTCTTACCCAAATGAACTTGTATTATTCATTACCAGGGCTTCATTTAATTTATAAATTTTCAATTTCATGACTCATTTCTCTAATCCCTCTCTTCTTTGTTTTGTTTCTCTGTTCGTTTGGCTTTTAATCTAATGGCATAGAAAAAAAACAGAAGTGGGGTTAAGGGAAATAAACAGAGGAGAACTTATTTAGGGTTCTGTTCCAAACTGAGCTTTAGGTTGTGTGAGGATAAGAATGGAGCAGGGAAAGCAGTGATAGCAGGGGATGTGGTGGAAATTGAGGAGTTGTCAGTGTAATGCTTCTCCTTTAAGCTATGAAGACCACAGTCTTTTCTCTACCAAAAGCAAGAACTGCTTGCTCTTTCCATCAATACTGTTCTTTCAAATCCACACTGTCTCTCCTTCAACATGATTTTGCTCAAACCTTCCACCGTGTGGAAAATTTGGGTCAAGCTTTGCATTGCATTGCAATTTTTAAAAATCATGCAGCTTTCTCCTTTCCTTGCCAACCCTCCAAAAGCACAGGAAAAAGCATTATGAAACTGTATGTTATTTTGCAGAGGAAATGAGCCTTTTTTTCAGATATAAATAAAATTAATATTAAGGCATTAACAGCATCATTTTATACAAGTTTTAATTTTTTTTTCCTGGTTTAGTGATTTGTTTGGGTTTTTTCTTACAGCTATTTCATCCCCAGAAAGTTCTACATGGGGAAGAATTATGATTTTTGCAACGATCTTTCCAGATTTAATAGGATAAAATGATTCTCATAACAAATAGATTGTTATTACCATAGCAGAAGACAATAGCATGTAGCAAGTCTTAAGGACTCTGGAATATTCAGTGTTTATCATTCTTTTATTCTGATAAAACTAACTACTGCAGGCTGCATAATAGGATCAAACAGTGCATGAGCTCAGCAATGGGTCAATTTGGCCACACACTGAAGTTAATTGTTTGCATGCAAGAAAAAGCAGATTGCATACTCCAAGACTCTGTTTCCTCCTTCCTTAAGATTCATTAAGTGACTCTAAGACCCTTTACTTTTACAAAGCCTTCCATGGTTTACTGGGATTTACAAAAAAAAATACCTACGCAACCTGGCAGCACAACTCCCATTGATTTTTCCAAGAAACTGCTTCCAGGTTACTTGTATGCTTCCAAAAATCCAGCCTCCCATGCTTGATCCTGCATTCTGTTCCAGCCAAATGGATAGGAAAGGTCTTGTGCTACAAATACAGCAAGTGGTGTCTAGGGCTAACAGTGACTAAAGAGGAGGGGAAGGGTGAATTATTCTAGGGCCACCCCCAGAACTGAGAATCTGAGAATTGCACCTCACAGGGGAAGCTGCTTGTGACTGAAGCATTTAATTGCAACGACCAACAGCACAGTTCCCACATTTTTTTTCCTAGAAGGACAGCCTTGTCAAACATCAGCCACCTAAATGAAATATGCTCTGGTCTCTCCCACTCTTCCTTGGCCAAAGCGATTGACTTTTCCAGAAACATCTGGAATAGTTATTTTGACTGGCAAAAAGGGCTAAAATTTTTCTGACGCAACAAATCAGTAAATAGTATCTATTTACTTCTATCAGTAAATAGAAGCATCTTTGCTTCTAGTTCAGAACCTTTGATTCTCAGTACTGCTTTTGATCAAATCCTCATTTCTGCAATCTGAAAACACCTGGAAAACCTGGTTACTCCTTGTTTCCTATTTGTTAAATGCATCCCAAGGGACTCTAAAACAGTCTGAACCACAGTCTCTGCTTCATACTTAACTCCTAAACACTGTAACATAGAGAAAAGTATAAATTTCGAAGAGAGTGAGCTTCATGCACATCCACTTGAGCCTTCACTAATAAAGAGCTCAGAATACTTCAGAAATAGCAAGCCATATCTTTTGCCCTATTAAAGTTTTACTGCTGCAATAGCAAAATGTGAACTTAAGGAAGTATTTCAGGAAGATGGAAGGAATATACAAAAAGGTGATGTGGGGGATGTGGCAGCACTAGGTCTCACAAACACAGCTCTCAAGTGAAGTCCATTCTGCTACTCAGCCCCAGTGTTAAGGGGGAAAAAAAAGAGAAAACAGCACCCCTGCATTGCACGGGGTGAGCCACGTTTGGCTCTCAATATACAGCAGTTCCTCACCTGCAGCATGGCTATGGACAGGTTGCTTTAAAGAATAGATGCCAGCAAATAGCACAAACAAGTCCTATTTAATTAATTTTTTATACTACTATCACTATCTCTGTAACAGAAGGAATGGATGAGGGTGAAAATGGATAATAATTTAGAAGACACACTGGAGTAACTAGTTATCCCACATGTTTTTCCAACCATAGTTTAAATAGAAATATTACTGGAATGCTCTTCTCTCTGTGTGTGGAAGAGAAGCTTAAGTACTATACAAGGAATTAATTACAGAGCCACACCTGCTTACTACAAGGATAACAACAGCTAGATTTTCTTATTATCTACTGCTGCTACTAGGCCTGAAATAGAAATGCAACTACTTCATACTACCAAAAATAATACTGCAAGCACAGTAGCACAATCATTTCAATAAGATGAAGATGTCTATGTCACTGGTATAGGAAATATAAAGATGAATCACTAAGATACAATACTATAATTTACTTTATGAGTAAACCAAGGTAAGATTTACTTCCTTTTCAATTAGTTTTCTGCAGAAAATTTTATATTATCAGTTTACAGTTGGCAATACGTATAAAAATAAAACCCCTTTTTTTCCATTTAAAGCAAGAAAGCTGGAGTGAAGAGGCAGTGTCACACTCTTGGGTGTCAGGATTTCACCACAGAGGTCACAAAGGAATTCCTCCTCTGGAAGTAGCTTCAGACCTTCAGCAAGACAAGTTGTATGTTTTCCTGCCCTGTTTACCTCTGACACATCAAGTATTAGCCATTGTTGCAAGCAGGTCAACAGGCCAGTTATTTTATGTTATAGAGCAAGTTGCATCTCCAGTGGAGAAGAGAAAAAAGAAAACATAAACAACACCAAAAACAAGGGGAAAAAACCCACAAAAAAACCACCAAAACAACCCCAACAAAGAAACCAAACCAACTCCAAACATGAATCAAAACCTCAAAACCCAGCTGCAGAGACCTGAAAAGTGACATTATATTTCATAGGGTGTAAATATCACTGTAGTTCTGCTCCCAAGAAACAGGAAAGCAGCAATGCTGCAGCAAACTATTAGAACTTGAAAAACTGGAAGGATAAGAAAAAACTAGCACTGCAAAAGACAAAGACTCAGGAAGGTAGAAAAGCAGCTCATAGATGAAGCCCTCTAAGGTAGAGAACTGTATCATCACTGCCTGGCTCCTGAGGCTCCAGGCTAACAAGGAGAGGTCTCACTTAAAAAGGCTGGAAAGTAAAAAGCTGTGGGAGCTCCATTGTGTTGATATTTACACTTGGAAGACAAATTTCATTTGCCTGAATGACAACCTGTTTTCTTCTATTCTGAGCAGAATAGAAGCAAGTTTGTTCATGATTTCTGTAGTTCAATACAATTATGTGAAGACTCCTTTATAGCAACTTCTAAGCTTTGCAATCTTTTTTCTCTTCACTTTCAGAATTTACTTCCTTGAGTTCACCTCAAATTATAAAAATGTATACAACATATCGGTTGTTTTTCTTCATTCTTCTCTTTCCTTTTCTACAAAAAGGTTCAGCTTGTAGATGTATATTTCAATAAGGTAACTAAAACACTAACTTCATAAATCTAGATAAAAAAATTCCAAAGTAATGGTAGTGTGTGAGAAGGGGAAAAGACAAAGAAGAAAATTATCCCGTCCTCATAAGTAACCAACTCTTCTCTTAAAGCAGCCATTATTTAACTACAAACTTGTAAACTGGTCATTTCCAATACACATAATTCCTGCATTTTTAGCTTTTTTTAATCCTCTTGTAAAAGTTGAGAGCCTTTCCTGAGTCCTTGCCAGACTGCAAACACAGAACAAAAAGGACAGTGTGTGCCCTGAAGACCTTTCAGCCCAAATGCAAGGCACAAGACAAGGAGTGGCGAGAAGCCAGGTAGTCAGGATGACAGGCACAGCAGGCACCCGCCTGCTGCCAGCCTCCTCCTGGAGAAACAAGGAATTAAGAATCCATATAAAAAACAAGGTGGTGAATGGGTTTGTGTGTCAACGCAAGTGCTCCCCAAGGTAATATAAGGAAGTATAAAATAAAAAAGGAGCATGCCAACACATGAGTGACAAAATCCTTGTGTTAGCGCCTGTCTCAAAGAGGACACAACATCATGATAGCTGGGAAAGGCTCCAGCATCACTGACAGAGAAAATGAGCACTTGATTCTGATGTGATAGAGAAAGGGAGGTTAGCTGAGAGCAGGCAAAATGTTCCAAGCCACAGGTTATGAAAAATATTTGGGCAGCAGATGTGAGTAGATGGAGATTAGAAAATATGTCACCTGCCAAGAATAGAAAATAGAATATCAGGATGTGAAATGTGGTGACTTTCAGATTTGCACAGGGCCAACAAAAGGTGCATGTTAGAGTCCTCGTGTAAAAACAAAATCATGTAAGAAGAAAGCAGATGCTGGGATACAAAAGGTAATTAAAACTGAGATGAGATCAAGGTTATAGGCCAAAAAACAGTAAAGAGATGATACTCCTCACAGCTACTAGGAATGCTGTACCAGGCAGTAATGGAGAGGAGATGAAGAGCTCTGCTTTAACCCCTTTGAAATGACAACCAATGGCAGGTGAAAATTAAATATTTCCTGCAGAATAACACCACTGCTAAAAAGGGTACGAAGAAACAACCAACACTGCTATCAAGGCGTTAATTGTTTCTTACAAAAATACCTTTCAAAGAAGGAAGCTGTTATAGAGCCTCCTGATACCTCAACCACAAGCTGGACTGTTACTGACAACGGAGGGCAAGCTTCCTCTTGCAGTCTACTTCACACAGACCAGAGGTGTGCAAAGCAGTTCCTACCCACACCTACTTTAACTTAGATACACTTCCTTCGTGTTTTCTGAACACCACAATATCCCCAAGCTCTTTCTCAAGCTGAAGAAGACAGAGTACAGCATCCTTATCATGGTTTCGTGATAGGAAACTCAAGCGCACTAACTACTTCTGTGTGATATGAAGTTACTTTCAGGGATTGTTATCCCTGCCTCCAAAAGCACTGCCCCACTCTGATCCTCAGGAAAAGATGGCATTAATTCTGGGAATCCAAGCAAACTTGAGAGGAGAACACCATAAATGCAATTTGTCAAACAAACAGTCCCAAATAATACCTCCTAAAATCCAGGAGACCTGAGGCAGCTAGATAACAGATCTTAGCAGCTGAATAAATTAATCATACTAAATAAACTTAGTAAAACAAATGGCACCCCCGCAGTCTGTTTTTCTTACACGTTGAGCTTCATCTATACAAAATACTAAGCAAAACAAAGAAAAAAGGGAAAAGAGAGAAGGAGAAGAGGATAGGTTGCCCATGATGCCTTTTGGCTCAGCAAAGTAAAGGTTAGCTTAATCCAACTCTCCTTTCAGGAAATATATGGAGATTACACCGTATGTAACAATGAACTGGAAAGGGAGAAGGATAAGATGGAAAAATGGTAGACAGGTGGGATCAATACATTCACAAGGGGAAGGGAGCAAGTGCCATTCTACTCTTATTTATCTACAGTTCTGACTCCAGATAATGCCTAACTCCCCTTTATGTGAGTTTAAAAGAAATGTTTTTTCACAAGCCATATGAAATCAAATGTTCATGCAATATATAACAAAAAGTGCTCCTAATGCCTAGTAAAAAAAGTTAGGAGCTTGGGAATTAAACACTAATTTTCAAACACAAAAAGAACAAATCATTATGCTTTAAAACCCACACAATTTTGTGCATCTCTAAACACACACCCACGCTGTTCTGTACATACAGGAAATTCTCATTAAATTAAATCTGAGCCCATTTGCGGAGCCTGTAGTGGCACCACAAACAAAGCGAAAGGTATTTTGGAAAGTTCATAAATAATTTGGGAACCACAGAATAAGCAGTGTTGCCAAAGTGCAATAATGTTATTTTTGGAACTGGAAGAAATATTTAAACCAGTGCGTTCTTCGCTAACTACAGTAGAAGCCACACTGTTGTTCTGAAAACAGATTTGTAGGTGTTTCTGTCTGTACCTAAGTGCAAGAAGGCATTCTAAAGACTTAAATATAGGCATTTGTCTTACCATCAGAGGTAATTAGACATACATTTGCTACAACACTACTGTTAGCTTCCCACACAAAGAGAAAGGATCCTTCTTTTTTCATCATTACTGAAAGAAAGACATTTTCAAAAGTAACTTTCACAGAGAGGGACTGAAGCAGTGACTTTCACAATGTGCTCAATTCTTTGGAAACAATATGAAAATCACAAGTGGGTTCTGAAAAAAACTTTAATAATATATTTCATCAGAGTATGAATAGGAAGAAAGGCCCTGCATTTCAAATATTCCTTACGCAGAGACAGGTTTATGGTCAACCACAAGCAGTACATGAGAGTCTAGACTTTTATTTTATCCATGTTCATATTTTTGCTATCAGTTATTGTTTCTTCCTTTTCCCTTCATGCATGGCCTGGTATTTTTTAATTTCTTATGAGATATTTGTGCTTTCTTAACTTAAAAAAGACCATTCATAACAGAAAAAATTCAATTCCTTTGTTTCTCGAGTCTGACCAAAAATCTTTGCAGTTACATTTGACCGTGGGACCACCCTCCCTCACATACAAACCACACAACCTCCACCAACACACCTGGCTATGTACAGCACAAGAAAATTCACATGCTCTCAATGCCAGGCAGCATGTGTGAATATTTATTTTTTATTAATTAGTTTTTTTAATTTTTATTTTAGATTTTTATTTCAACCCAATTAATTTGTTAGGGCCATTGTGATTTCCAGTATTAGACAAGTTATCTGTCTCTTCCAAGTTTTATTTGCTCTAATGTCTGGCAGGATATTATGTTGAAAAAAGATATTTAGGAGCCCCTCAATGAATAGCAGAGAATTTAGACGCAAGATAAACAAATAATAGGAAAACTATAAGGAAGATCAATAACTTTCCTAACTGAAACTCACTTAGTATTTTCAATTCACATAAATAAATAATAAAAATTACTATTATCCCTGGCATTTAATACCTGTGAAAGAACAGACCTTACTTCAGATTGGAAAGTGTAACAAATGGATTGAGTCTCTATTTTGAAAAAGAAGGTAGGCACTTCTTGGTTGCAACAGAATCTTTAGGAGTCCCAAAGCAGCTGAGAGTGCAGAAGTCACTCAAGCTCCACACCACTGAACCTTCCTGGACCAAGATGAAAGTCTTTGGGACTAAGCAGATATATCTGAAAAAAACTAAGAGCCTAAGGCATAAATCTCAGTAATTCAGGAAAAGAACTGACCAAAGACAATAGCAAGAGGCCTGCGACTAAAACCTTAAACCCAGGCTAAAAGTCAAAAAAGGGTAATTTTCATATTCCCTTGCATCCCTAAACTGAACTGCTTTTGGAGGTATCTCTTTGCAGTGCGTGGGGAAGGGCTGTATTGTTTAGGCTTTTATCTATAAAATACTGTGTCAAGTGTAACACTCAACCAGACAGCAACAAAACTGCTCCACAAGGATGCATAAACCAATGCCATAGTTTGCAGGACAACAAAGGCAAACTGATTTAGGTCTGCTCTTGTGTACCAAATCAGCAGTTCCAAGCAGTTGTAAATACTTGTGCTGACTGAAAATAGCAGGATTGCACAGTTTTAAGTGGAGGGCAAATATACAATGAAAAATATCATTTCACCACAGCAACATCAAAGTTGCAGCACCACCGGATTTAGAGTTCCCAGAGGTATATTTAGGGCTAGTAGTCTAGGAAACACATATTGTTACCTGTCAATTGAGAATATTTTGTATGAAAATCTGTGAAATATGGAAATTAAATACTAAGATGTACATAGGTACAACATAGGTTCATTGTCTGAATACAGTACTGACTGAAGGAAAGGCTTGCACACACAGGTGAAAGAAGAAAAGAGAACAGAAGGTTCCCAGCACAGAAATGATACTTGGACTTGGACCAGATTCAAGAGTTTTAAAGCCATTGTAATGTTTCTTCCTAGATGTCTTCAAAATATTTGGGAACATCAGAAATTAATGACCTCCCAGCAGCACTGGTGAACGAAGTTTGCCTTCCCCATACATCTTCAAAAACAATATAGGCTATATTAAAACAGGTTTCTCCTGTACTAAGAACAAACCTGAGAGCAACAGCAGTGGAACATAAAACACTGTAAGATAACTTAAGGATTGTCATTATAACAGTTTTTGTCATTCTTTATTACCTCTCCAAAGACTTCAGAAGAAGACAAAGCTTTCAGAAAGCAAATTGAAAACAATACCAAGAATAAATTAAATTCTGGATTTACTGCTAGGCATAACCATGAAGCATTAACAATGTACAAAATTGCATTTAAAGTTATGAAGAACATGACCAATCTCCAGTGTTTTTTAAAGAAATTAGGCAATAATTTTATTCTAAGTGAATGTTCCAGAGGGTAAATGACTTCTGCAGTGCAATAAATGGTACAGCAAATTGAGGAGTATATTTTAAAAGTAGGAGCAATTTTCCTTCCATAACCTTCACTTGAAAGAACATTATTGCTATTTTATTAAATAGACTAAATGAAAAATAAATTAGAAGGCATTTTATGGGGTTTAAATACACTTAATATCACAGTAAGATATGTGGATTTAAATGGCAACTTTCTAAATTATACCACAATGGAAGCACAGAATATACAGAACAATTTATAGAAATAGTCAAGCATCTTGACAGGACAGTTACTATTGTTACCTAGAGGACCCATGAAAAATATCAAAAATCTATTTCCACCTCTGTTTATGTAACTTATTATTCAAAATTCTGCTTCATATAAATTCAAGATTTCGGCAAGTTTTTGCTCCCCTGACAAAAAAGATGTGGCAAAATCAAATACCTTCAGGACATACAGCCTGCACAATCTGTGAATGGGGGGAGAGTGTTAAATAGATTTTGCATGGCAATCTGATGCATTTCCCAACCAGGACAAAGTACAACGACTGATATGCCAAAAAGTTGCTGAGCAAGATTATTTTTTTAATGCTAGGAGAGAGATTGAGTTCTCAGAAAAAAAAAATGACAGTGTTTGCTGTTAGAAGATGTTCTACAGCACAAAAATAAGCACAAAATAATTACTGAAATAGGTCTCATATTAAAACAGCACAGTAGAACAACTTGTAATTTTTTTTGGCCAGGATTTAGTGGGGATATCAAAACTAAAACCTTGTAAAGAACAATGCGTGTTATGTTCACCAAACCTGTAGGTAACTTGTTTCCAGTGACTTAAGTTTATTTTCATAATGTAGTTAATAACCTTATAAAAAATGGCAAAAAAATACGGGTCTCTCCACTAAGCCTACCCTAAAAGGAAGGTGGTGCCCTATACAGAAAGAAAAAAAAAGCACTGTGGAGAGGCAGGGGAAGCACTGCCACTGTACAGTATTGTTTTTCATCAGCCTGTACTGAGGCCCTGAAAATTTCCCAAGCTGATACAAGCCTGTGAGTTGACTCTGGAACAGCTGTGGAGGTTGATGGCAAAGCTAGGAACCTCCAGGTGGAGAACTGTGTGGCCAGGCAAAGTCTGCCTTTAGCATGTGTGAATATGGAATGCAGTGTCATGGTGTTTTGCTGTCTCACATAACACTCACTGCATTTCTTTACAAATGTACACTGAAATGTATTGTGCTCCTTTTTTATATTCTGGCAGTTTGAGACTCCCTCTTTGCTTCTGTTTATGAATCTTTTTGGCTGAAAGTTCTCATATGATGTTTTGGGAAGTGGCATAAATGTGAATATTTATTACTTAAGCTACACACAGCGAAAAGGCATCTGCAGAACCATGTTCAGAAATGCTCACTGCTGATGAAAAGGCTGTAGCTCTGACTACTCCTAGGATTTTTCCTTGATGGTGCTATCAGTGTTTTGCTGTCTCCCATGAGGATATTCAGCCTACTTTTGGCACAATCCCAACTATGCAGAAAGGCGCAGATCTTCACCCCATTATACAAACTGAAGGCTACCCTTTCTGACATACTGAATGCTTCCTTGGTATTTGAGTGCCAAACAAAAACATTCACAGCTATAAAAACAGATATTAAAACCGATAAATAATCCAACAGTGCAATATGCTCAGCCTAAATTTAAGGAAAAAGCATGGGTCCACTGCTTTTTATCTTCCTGCTTTCCCCCATTATTTTAAAATCACTGGCTAGTGCACTTTCAAAAAAAGTGCAACATCTGCTGGAAGGCAGAGGAGGACCAGGATAAAGAACTAACCCTGGAATTGTTTTTGTAGCTCTTTGCCTGACGGGTGTCATCACTCTGTCACCAGTAATAAAAAATTGTCACACACGGGCTGAGCTCTAGGACTTGAAGAATCCTTTGCTGCAAAGTCAAATAGTAACTTTGGAGAAAGGGACAACAGCAGAAAGTGAGAAAAAGTTTATTAGCAGTTCTTTTAGCCTAAAACTTCTTAGGATATCATGATATTCGCAACAGGCTGACTGAATCTGACAGGAATCTTTTCACAGATCTATTCCAGGCCTTTTGAGCTGATTTGAGGCCCAGATGTTTCTGTGGTACAAAAACAAGTAAAATTTGTAATAATTTTAAGACTTCCCCAGAATCCCAGTTCTGAAGAATATGCTACCTCTAAGTTTCAAAGCTCAAGCTCACTCTTAAATCTACTCTGGGCTAACTGAACTGTTTTCCAATTTCACTGGTAGAGCTTTTATATGAATATATTCCTTGCAAACCAAAAATTGCTCCAAATCTTTCAGAGTTCAGACATGATCTGTGCTTTGCAAATGTATCTTAAACACAGCTTCAAAACTGTCACAATACTTCCCAAGCTATGCATGTAATTCATACATATGTCAGGAAGAAGATGAATTATCAAGCTTACATTTGTAAAGTATAAGCATAAGGCTTTTCTAAGAGATGTGCACTTTTTAATTGCTATTTGCTTATTAAAATTTCAAGGGAGAAGTTTAGGACTAAACCAGGCAGGCCTGAATATAAATAGTTCCTTGCACATGAATGCAACAAGCTGTCCCCTGTCCTGCAGAACCTCTGTGGTCTGCTGTGCTTTCCCAATGCTGAGACAGAGTTTGCAGTGGCAGATGTCTCATCCTTGCTGTCCAAATTAATCTGGCATAGTGAGTAAAGGATGCAGTCTGAGAGGGAAAAAATCTAAACCAACTTTCTAAGGGAGTTTTGTAATACACAAGTTATTGCTGGCTTGTTTCGTTGGTTTGTTATTTGTGTTCCTTGCTCGTCTATGCACTCTGCTTCTTTCTCCAATAAATCTCTCTTCAGGATTAAATTTTGTCTATGATTCATAACAGCTATTAGTTAAGAAATTATGGCCAAATGGAGTGGCACTTGCAGAAAACTGATATAATTTATTTATTGAAACCAATAAGTAATATTTTGAAATTGTCAAATGATTTTAAGTGATGGTCTTATTTTGTTATGCTCAACTTTGCCATTTCTCTCTTCTCCTCCTTGTTTTTAGTCCCAACTACCGCATTTTTCCTTGAAAAGTACTAAAAAAAGGGGCAGATGGCCCAATCTTAGGCAAAGGCAGTTAAATAGCATAGATCATGACAGGTTTTTTCTGACTAGGGACATTTGGTACTATCATGAATGCATATATTGGTTACCAACATAAAAGAAAAAAAAAAAGCTCCCTTCCTCCCTTTCCACAAAATAAGGGAAAAAACAATTCTCCTCAACACAACCAAGAAAAAACACCAAAACAAAATAAATGACAACAACAACAAAAAAAGCTAAACCCTTCTGCCTTCCAGATCGAAATGGTTACAGAAACCCTACAACCTGCTGAAGTTAGGTGACTAGCACACAGCTGGTTTGTTTCTTAAAACACAAAGAAACACTTTTTTTCACTATTTTATATCAGGTTCTTGAAGCCGAAAATGTTCACATATTCCTATTCTAAGTGGCAATAATTGACTATGCCACCACAACGATACCTTCCCCTTAGCTCTCTGAATAGAACTGAAGAAATGCCTTCTTGATAAAAATCTTCACCTCAAATGTAGATCCATGAAAATGGCAAAATTAAATATTTAAAGGTTCTCCAGAAACTGGGACATGGTCTATCAGGTATTTATCAAAATAAGTTATTTAGAGGCACAAATGCAGTCACAAATATGTTTCTGTGCTACAATAGCAGCAAGTGGGCTGAGTTGCATCAGATGGGAAAGTCACAATTTCCCTCGGCATGGAAATTGCTAGAAATAAACAACAACAAAGTTGCTGCATAGAAAAGTAATTTGCTTTGTCATTCAATAGCTATGTAGTTTGAAAACAAAACCCTATTAAAAGATCACTTATACTTCAGCTTGATTGATGATTTGTCACTTTTGCTACCCTTTTACTGAGCAGAAGGCCAATAAATAAAGAGTGACTTTGAGTGACAGTAAACCCAGAATTTAAAGTAAATTAGAGGAAAATAATCTGTATAGATAAGAGTCAAAACAAACACCACGGTTTGATTTTTCTTCTTCTCTTCTACTGCAAAACTGGGATGTAATTAAATTTTGTAATGACAGCTCTGAACTCAACCATCTGCCTTTTTCCTCCCCTCCTCATTTTTCTTATATTTCCATGTAGACTATGACACTCATGTTCCTAGAAGTGAAGCAAAGATTAGATTTACTGAGTGGTGACTCTCTCCAAAGGAACAGTGTCTGAAGATGGGGATCTACAGGTCACAGCACCTACTTAGAGGAACCTGACCAACACTCTGCAATGGTGTAGGTTAAAAAGAAGCACTTGTATGTGTACAGATAAGCAAATACTGGGTAGCCTTAGGAGGGCCGAAGTGTCTTTCGTCTGCCACTGAATCAAAGTGCCTTTGGACCAGTGGGTCCTGCCTGGCTCTTCATACTCCAAAAAAATTGTTGAAGACTGTAGAAGTTTTAAAAGGCAACATCAAATGGGAACCTAAAAAACCAGGAAAGCATGACATTAAAAGGAGCATCAATCTGTTTTGCTGATCTAAAGGAACATCAAGGAGTGACTTGATTACAGTCTTTAAGAAAATACATGAAGCAGAAAAATTTGATAATGGAAGAAACACAAACGAATGGCCAAAACCTGAATTAAGATTAATACAGTCCGAAAATAAGGAGGTTATTTTTAACACTGGAGGCAATGAACCACTGAAGCACCTTATCATGGGCTGACATCAGCTCTGCAGCACTAGAAACATTAACGTTAAGCTTGGTGCTTTCCAAAAAGCACAGATCTTTAGTTAAGAGATAGCTTTTTGAAGAAAGGTCCCTGGTTAGATGGAAATAATGACTTCTTACAAACTCCTGGACTGAATCTAGAGAAATGATTGGTGGGTATGGGGGCAAAAACAACTGGAGTGAATTGGTCTTGATGACTTTACAGTACAGCACGCTGAAAGCTCAAAGCAGAACAGATGACAAGAAGGTAAGATAAATTCAATTTTCAGCAAGAAATATTAAAAAAACCCTATTATAGCCTTCACTTCCTAATAGTTTTATTTGAATTTATTTCAAGTGGCATCCCCTGAATGGTTTCTTTTCAGAAAAAAAGAAAGATAAAGGTAGCTTAATTAAATTCTATGAAGTCAAAAATTTGAATTGACAAAAAACACCCTAAACCAACATGTGTTGTCAAGGCAACACTGGCCAAGAATTGTCTTTAATATCTGTTAGACCTGACAGTTGACAATATTAGCTGTCATTGGTACAGAATACTGATGCATCTCTCTGTAATTTTAATCTGTAATGAGAAGCAAAAGCAATGCCTATAAGCAAAGATAAAATTTCATGTTTAAGAAATGAGGTGTAATTTTCAGTTTGATTTTTATTTATGCCAATCAAGTAATACTCAATATAACCCCTGGATGCTGGTGTCAGATGCAACACAACACTGGTAAGGAAGTGTTATCTCTAAGGGCCCAATTTAATTTTTAGCAGTTTAGGGTTTGATAAATGTTGGAAGTTAAGCAAAATGGAGTACCCTCCAGCAAAGTCAGTCAGATAGCTTATTACAGCATTAATAACTCCATCTTTGTCATGTAATTAGAAAGTAAAATACAAAAAGGTATTTGAAAAACATACCTTCATGAGCAATTCAGCTTCTAAAAGAACTTTACACAACACAGAAAAACGAGGAGGGGTATTATTCTGATTTGTTCAAGCACTCAAGTAAGCCAGAAATAAATTCAAAGTTACCTAACACACAGAACTACAGACATTTCAAATGTATTTCCACAGTCTGGAAGATAAGATTTAACCCAGACCATTACAACTGGGGGTTGAGGTGATCAAGGAAAGGAAATAATAGGACGAAATTGGTGTTTAGGGCACAATGTTTACATCAGAATCCTGGAGCATTCACTCTTTTTTTCTTGCTGTGAGACATATCAGTAGTGCTGGACAGCAAATGCTTCTGCATTTACTAATTGTTTACTGCTAAAACACCTAACTAGAATAAGCACAAATCTGCAGCTATGTAGTTGTCAGACAACTGTTTTTCCTCTTTCCCACTTTCCTCTTTACTTTGGAAGAAGAAAATGACTGACTAAGCAATCTCTCTCTCTAGCACTACACTGTTCCAGTTGGTTTGGAACATAAGAAAAGTCTTGGAGGAATTCAGGAACAGGTGAATAGAAAAATTCCCTATATTACTAAACAGATTCATCTGTATCCAGATATTCTTAAAATCCCCCAAACTACAGCTGCTTCTTAAGAGATTAAAAAACAGTACCCTAGATTTTCTACTGCAGTTTTTGCTACTTTATGACTGTAATTACAGTTTTCACAGCTGATATTCAGAGAAACTACTTGGAGTTTCCATACTACTTCATTAGAATATCGAGATTCACTGACTCTCCTTCTATCACAAAGATGATTCCTACCACATGTCAAGGAAGTCTGCAAGACATCTGTTCCAAGAGACTGGCTGGAAGGGAAGAAGCATTCCTTCAGGATCACTGCATATTTTCCCCACACCTTTTACTTCTCACTCAGAAAGTAAGCCTCCCAATTAGAAAAATAACTAACTTTACAATCCTGTGGTGGATTTCACCATGGCAGGCTGGCAGTGCCCATCCAGGCACTCTCACACCCCCTACTCGACAGGACAGGAGGAGAAAGTGGGATGGACAAGTTTGGGGGTTGAGATAGACAGGGAGGTGATTTACCAGCCACCATCACAGGTAGAAAAGGCATGACTTGGGGAAGATTAATTTAATTGATTGCTAATTAAATCTAGACTAAAATGGTGAGAGAGAAAGACAAAACAAACCTATAAGACGCCTACACCCAATTCACAACCTAAAGGCAAACGCCAAAGAAAGCACAGTCTCTGCATGTCAGACAAAGCCATAGGTCTGTGATTGTTTGGATGTGACACTTGGACAAGCACCAAGCATCCCATCTCAGCTAAATGACAAAATCCAAAGCTATTTGCATAATCACAACAGTTTTGCTCTTGAGCTTTTGTAAAATGGTTGCATATCTCTGCATTGCAAACAAGAAAGAGCAAAATACAATTTCTCTCCTGAGCAAACTGGTGAGGGGACAAAGCCCTGGAAACAGGAGTCTCCTGAACAGGCAAAAAATAGGGGACATTCCATCCTGTTGGGTAAGCATCTGGGAACAGTGGTAACCAGCACTGGTGCAGTGAGTGGAAAGTTATGTCCATACAGCCAAAGGCTTGAAGTCTATTTTTACCTGAAAAAGTTCTATATATAAGTTTGGGAACAAACAAACCAAAAATTCATAAATGTGGACAATAGTCTTGCATATAGAGTACGGTGTGAAAAAAAAGTTTGGAAAACTAGACTGCATTACAGAACACAACTACGGTATGACCCATTAGAGGAGAAAAAGCATATGAAAGTCAACTTGAGAGAGATGATTCCTTTCTGTGAGGTAAACTGAACATCTAAAATTGATACATTTCTAATTAAAAGTCCAGAGGAATTAATCAATTAGGTTTCTAGCCCAGCCATTAGTTCTTCTCCATGATTTTCTTATTGGATCTGATTGCCAGTGCTATCCACGTAAAGAGCTTCATTACTCTGTTGTTTTAATAAAGCGGTGTGAAAACTTACTGCCCCTTCTCATGCTAGTGAAGAAGATTAAAAGATCAAAATAAACCTCAAGTTGAAAGTTAAAAGCATGTAAACTTATAAAAGAGTAACATCATGATACATGAAAGAAAATTATTTACACAAACTATGTTTTTTTTAAAGCCAGGCACCATACAAGGACAGTGCTAATTAACTGAGCACAGCAATCTACAGTAGCACCAACATTCCACTTCCACAACTGTGTTTTATGTGAGACACAATAAGAAAAAATTAAAATAGAACTGTCTATACCAGACCAAAGATCTGTTTTGTATATCCACATCTTTGGAATAACATCAGTCTACTTGGCCCATAATTACTACATCTGTATGTCCTAAAACTTCACTTTTAACTCCAAAGTACATCCATGTGGATTTTCAAATTGATCCTTAATTTCTCAACTTGATGCCAACTTATATTTCTGATCCTTCCTCCTTCGTGTAACTATGAAGTACATTCACATATTTTTTTGCACAAGACATAAGTAGAGAACAGTTGTTTGTACTTCCATCTAAGAGTGAGCTTTGCTGTCTTGGAAATTCCTTGCAGAGAAAATGAGATGACAAAAATATTAGAAATTAAGTATACATTAAAAAATGCCTCTTTTTTTTTTTTTTCTTTTCAGATTACACATGCAAGCATAAGTGCAAGCAAAAGCAGATCAGTCAACTACATGGAAGCCCACCCAGGCCTCCAAACCGTACAGAAATAGCTGTAGCAGGAAGGTGAGAGGACAAACCAAAGCACTCATCTGTTCTCTTCCTAACGACCTGCCACTACCACAACTGCCAGCAAATAATCCCCTGGGACAGTGATGTTGTTGTGTTTAATAAATTCTCTAAATCGTTTTTGCTTCTTTTAGCATTACTAAATTACATTTGAGCATGTTTGAACACTCAAATGTCAGCTCTGAAACCTCACAGTACACATAAAACTGCCAAGAAAAAGTAGAGCCATACAAAACAATAGCTCTGATATGAAGATGAAAGAAAGCAAAACACAGCAGAAGGAAGTGAGAATACTTTTCTTTCCACTTTCTATCAAGAAAAGAGAGGAAAGACATCTTCTTTAAAAATCATTCTTTGCTAGTCATGTGTGAATGAATACCTGAGCATTATACAACAAACTCTTCTGCAGTTTAAGAACTATGAGGAAAGAAAATTTGTCGTATACCCAGCTCAAGCCTCTACTGCCTCCAGTACCAACCATGAAATACAATTCCTGATCTTTCCTGCAAATCGAATAGAACAAGTCATAATTCATATTATTTTACAATGTGTAATAATATGTACAGAGGAAAAAAAAGGGAAAAAAAAATCAGTTGTCTCTCAGTCATTTATCCCTCAACTAAAATTTTCATAAAATCTATTTTTCCTACCTGCAATGACCCAAGCATTGCTAATGTGTGGTCTTGCTTTTCTACTTGCTAATATAACAAGTGGCTATAAAAATAGGCAAAACCATGCACAGGACCAAGCCTGAGATTCAGAAGGCCATACATCATAAAGGTAAATACATTTCCACTTTATTGACATTTTCTCTTTTGCATCCAGTGATCTAACCTTTTCACTGCAACTCTGATTATTCTTTTTATTCCTTGGAGTGTTTTAAGTAAAAGCAACTAAGGCTAAGTCCAGTTCTAATGAAATGAGGGAAAGCTTTGCCATCAGCCTTAATATAATCATGAAGCAGTGGTTAGTGAATAAAAGCTGGGTACCTTTTTATCCTCTGTATATTATTCAGGCTTCATAGCATGTCCAACATCTCTAGATTTCTGCTGATTTTCTGATGTATTTATAGTTTTCTGCAAACCTGCAAGGTCTTCCTGTAATGACCACCATCTGCTTTACTTTTAACTTGTTTTTTACTGTGTAGTGCACCTGTATTGTGCAAGCTATGTTGTAACAGAGCACATTAGGGAGAAATTTTTTATTGCTTTGTCCGGCTTCTGCACATTGGGCCATGATGAGGCTTCTGGGGAGAGCAAGGATTTCCTTGAGGCTGAGATGAAAGAAGAGTGAAGAGAGGGAAGGAAGAAGGAGGACTGGGAAGGGAAGCTTATGGAAGGGATGCAAATCTGGATAGCAGAAATGGCTGAGAGAAGTGAGAGGCAGTTGGGCTTTGGAGGTGATGGATAAAACCCTTTCTCTGGAGGGGAACACAACATTTTTCTCTAGCCACAGAATCACTGGGGAGAACACTAAGCTTGAAGGAAAGGCTGTGGTTGGACCAGAGAAGGAATGGAAAGACTACAAGGGGAGAGAAGTCAGGCAGAGTAAAATTTGCAAACTTTTGATATCAGTTTCTGTTTACATGAACCCTATTTCGAGGGGGGTTTTTTCTGCTTCAAAATATTAATTGCTATAATTTATACTCAAAATTAGTCTGGATTTTGGATTTAAAGTTATTTTTGTCTTTTGGGAGAATTTGCTACAGAGGAGAGTTTAGGCAAATCCACACAGAGGATAGAGATGACTCAGTCTCATCACACCTACAGAACGCCAAATATTTGTAAGACTTTTCTATCACAAAATATGAACCCATGAGCTCTCATTTGAAGACTGAGAAGCTTTATTTCCCACACAAAAACTTGCACTGCTGCTTGCACCCTGTCTTCCATGGATACCACAACTCTGCCAGGAAGCCTCCTAAAGTCGCAACTCTTGCATGGAAAAAGTGCAGTCACGCTTGTAAAATTTATTATGCATGCTCACTGGAGAGCTACTTCGCTAAAAAAGCATTTGTGTACAGTAAGTTTTAATTTCTAGGATACTTCCCCTATTCTGCTCAGTTCTGGTCTCCTTGATGACTTATTGTTATTATGTAGAACTCCCTGGATCTTTCCTGCAGGCAGTGCTTGATCTCTCTCATAATTTCAGCAGTAGTAGCAGCTTATTTTGCATAATTAAAAAATCGTTCTAGTTTATCAAGCACTTGGATGAAATTTGTGTTTGTACAGAGGTGTTCTCTAGAACTTTATTTGTGCTTCAAGAAATTCAGTCTGAAATATTTGGTAAATATTCTTCACTATTTGGTGAATATACCACTCCACAAAATATATCAAATAGTTCTTTGGTAAGTACAGTTTATTTTTCTCTGCTAAATAATGGAAGGGCTTTTCAATAAAAGGAGAGGATATGTATAAACAAATGCAGAACTACTTTAGACGTGATCTATTTTATAATTTCTCTGAAAGACTAATTAGTGCATCATTTAGATGCTGGCTACAACCATCCATCCATTTTCCAGTCAGATCCATGGCAGTTTTTGAAGGAAGCTTTGGCCTTTTACCTCTGCCTGCCTTCCAGAAGGGAAATTCAAATGGTGCTGCAGAGTTCCCAGTCCAGATACCCACTGCCCATCTAATCTCCTTTCAGTCAACCTGCTAAGCAATTGAAAATACCTGCTGGAAAAGGAATAAAAATCCAAGCACCAGTCTGTGAAAAGACTAAGCAGGGAAGACATCTCAGTAGTAGAGACTGGCCACCATATTGATATACTTGTAAGAGAATCTGAGGAAAACCATTGCAAGAAGGGACAGATTCCTGAAGGCTCTGGACTGAGATGTCGAGATGGGACTGCTCCCCTACAGTTTCTGCCAACTAAATACTCCCCAGTGGGCAATATCACTTGCATGCACAGCTTTTACAGAAGGAACTGATGAAATCTCTGATAATTCAAATATTAATCTAATCAAAAATTCCATTAACAAAGGATGTTAGAGTGGTGGTGTGTTACAGATTAATCAGAACTCATTACAATTCTCTCCTGTGGTGCTAATGATTCATTGGTCTTTCAGTAGAAACTAAGGGATATCTCTAGCAGCTTACAGGAATTGTCTAAGAAAAAAATTTATTAGCTCTTGCTCATTCTGCAAAATGCTGGCAAAAAGTATTCCATCTTACAAGGGAAATACCATACTGAAAAATAAGCATGTTTATAGCACCTATGAGAGTGGCCACACAGATAGAAAAAAAGGTATTTTAATCACTGACCTCTCTCAAAAGTTAAGAGCTTGTTCAATACCCCCAGTAATCTCACAAAAACCATAATCATACCAGAAATCAGCAGGAAGAAAGGAGGTGGTAGGAAAACAAATACGTGCAAGTTCAGTTTTCCCAGTGTTTAGTTAAATAGTGGAGGGAAGAAACACTGAGCATATGTTTTGCATATGGGGGAGAAGATGCTAAATTCTTTTTTTTCTGAGGAGCTGCATATTTGATTACAGTGGCATGCTTTTAATAGTTGGAGGCATTTAACCTGAGTTGCAACCCACACGATTTCCTGCCATCTAATTTACAGTCCTTCAAGGCACAAGTTCTTTGCACAAGAATAGGCAAGAGATGCCCTGCAGAATGCCATGATTTTGTCATTGTTTTTCACTTTTCTGCTTCAGAAAGTGTCAGCTATGCAATAAAACTAAATATTTTGTGGTGATTATACAGGCTGTGGTATGTTCAGGTACTGCTCCACAGTAATGGTGACAGTGACATGAATAAAGGTAATTTGATCTTTCCTGAAATGCATTACAGCAAAAACAGGATAATAACATGAATCAACATTATATTCCATTTTCAACAACAAGAATATAGAAAACTGTGTTTTCTACCTTTCCTGTTTTCTTCTCCATCCAAAAATATTTACACTTTCAAATGTTACCTTCTGGTACATGCAAAAATAGTAAATAGTGTATCAGACAAGAAAATGCACATTCTGTAGGCTTTACTGAAGCATGGTACAAAACTTAGGCAAACACCTAAGTTACTGATGTACAGGAGACACAGCAGGATAACTGTTCTTATGTTCATGGACATACATGTGCCAGTTGCATGGAATGAGACAGAAACCACTGCTTTACAGGGCATGGTCTGCAGCTACCACATCCAACTTGAGGCATCAGCTTTGGCTGAAAATGTCACTGAATGAGAAAAGGCCAGATTTTCCATTCAGATGATATGCAACACACAGCATGCCCTGTCACATGCAATTCTTTCTTGCCCTCCTAGACGCAATTCTTATTGTGACATCAATTAACATCGATGCTGAGGAGTGAGGGAATTTATAGAGTCTAACGAGGTCTAGCAGAAGAACAGACTAGGATGGTCGGCTATGTCTTCCCCAACCCTGAGCTCTCCAAAGTTTTGAACCATTTCACTGTACTCCATCTTTTATGTGAATAAGAGAAGATAACTGCATAGGATATCCTGAGTAAACTGAGTTTGACCTTAAGCAAAGAAGCAGCTGAAAATAACTTACATCAATCTCACATTGAAGAGACAGAACCATACCCAATTAATTTTAATTAAGTTATTCCATTAGCACTGATTTCCTTTGACACTGCAGAGCATGACCTCCTCTGTGCTGTGGGCTAGCAGCAGGGCTGAGCTTCCTTCATAACAAACTACCTCACTTAAACTTCATTACATTGTTGCACTAATGGAGTGGAAAGGATAAAGAGAGCATCTCACACGTCTTTTGCCAGTACCTCTGCCCTCAGAGAGGCTCTGCTAGTTCACAAGCTCATATGTGCGCTAGAAAGATGCTGTTGTCTGCTACAATAACTTCTGCATAAACTTCTATCTTCTGCATAACTTATTTCTATCATAACATGGCAATAGGATGAACAAATCAGCAGATCATTTTTTGTTCTTGCCTTTCAGCTGCTCTATTCTAACCCACAAAAGGCAATTCCTATTCCCCTGCTATCCCATGTTGTTCTCCTTCCCAACCCAAACCTCTTCCCACCCTTGTCTGCATTTAATATTTTAAAACATTATCAAGATAAAATTTAAAAGAACACAAATATACTCCACTTCTACTGACATCATGCAACAGATTCCCAGAGCAGGAGACAGTAGCCTTCATATTGTGCCCTTCAGGCAAATGAAACGTTCATTTGTAGGAGAAAAAACACATTCCTACCTCAAATTTCTACATCCAATTTATTGAGAAGACAGCCAAGAGGTATTTAGAGAACAGACATTTCCCTCCTTTTTCTTTCAAATATATTTACCCACAGCAGCGGCAGCTAATCCAGACACTAAAAGGGTCCACAGATTTTAATAAGATCTCATGGATGAAGACAGCATTTCCTGAAGCCTAGTAACCAATGTCACATTTTATAGCTCAATCTAAGGGTAGCTCAAGTCTATCATGAGACATTGCTTTATACCACTGTGGACCTTCAGAGTTAATTTAATTTGATCATTCGAATACTAGGCTTTAAATAGCAACAAATGCAATTTTGAAGATACTGCCTTCTTAAAAACACCATCCAACAGGTAAATTATAGGCAGAGCTTAATATTAAAGCTCTAGAGACTTTTTAAAGCCACTTCTCCTAAGAAATGAGCCAAAACCTCTTGAATTATCAGAGCTGTCAAATCTGCTTTCAGGAGAAACTCTCCACAGATCATTTCATTAAAACATTTGATCACTGGCTATTAAATAAAAAAGGAAATAATTTTGCAGGGGAGCAGAGAGGGAAAAACAGCTATAATTAAGCATAGCAATTTAAAGTTGCACTCTTCACACACCATTACTGTCATTAGAAACCTACTAATATGCTAGCAAAGTCACATGTCAGAACTGGTGAATAAGGAAGAGAGGATACAGAGTTGGTCTAAAGAAGTTCAGGAAAGATCATTTATGCCCACAACTATCTGAATTGCTTGCTTAGCTTCATATGTGGGAATACTGAAAACAAAAATGTTTATCCAGGTGTACCAGTGGCCACCTCTCTGTATTTCTCCATCACTATTTAGTCTGGGATTACTGAATAAAGTGCAAAAAGAACTTAAGGATTTTGATTCATCTTCTGCTTGGGAAAATAGCGTTCTACCCTAATTTCACAGAACTTGATCTAATTTCAAATAAGTCCTATTATTTGTACATATATTAACAAATTGAAATGGAATTCATACATTTGTGGCATGACCTTGTTTTCCATTACACAGCTCTAGGTCTCAGAGGGCAGTGGCAAATCACCATTATGCCTCCTACATTCCCAGTAATAACTCGAGAGAGATGAGGGAGAAGAAAAGGAGAATTCAGCTGTGTGCAAAAAGGGAAAAGAAAGATGACTGTCATGCAGAGAAAAGAAGATTACAAATTTGCTAAAACCAATAATTTACAATTATACAAAAATGCATTCAAATTAGGTTTTCCTTAAGTGAGTCTTAAAAATCACGCAAAAAATCCATTTTTCAAGTCTTAAACAAGAATCTTCTGCCAGACTGGACAAGGTTAATGGCTCAAACCAGTAAGAGAGTGACTGAGGCTAGGAAGAATCTCCCCAGTGGTTCTGGACAATTGTCTTCTTCTAGTCTTTATTATGCACCTTGAAAGATAGGTTTTATTTTTTCTTTGTGGAACTGCAAGTGTTACTGTATATAAAAAAGAAGTCCTTGTATTACAGGCTGGTTCTGCTTTGCCTATGTCCATTACTGCAAAGCACAGGAGAACAAGGAAGATTGTACTAAATGGATGATAATTTCTGTCTTCACCAAACCTTTAATAGATAATTGAAAATAAAGCACAAGCTCTGTAACACCCATTGTACACCGCCATACTGTTACAGAAAATGTCTTCACACACGTTGAGGCTATTTTTTTTTAAAGTATAAAGACTGAAAGTGCAAGGTAGTTTTAAGAATCATCTGTGCTGTAGATATTCCCTATGCACATGTAAGGAAAACCTCTTAACTTTCTATCCCTAGAAGCAGGAAACCAATACTGACTAAATATACGATTCCCTGTGTCAGAAATATTTCATAGGACTGCAGTCACATGGAGAGCTTAGTAACTCTTAGCAAAATATGGAGATTTTCTGAGATTATTTTTTTTAAAGCTAAGAAAGCGTTAATAAAAATGGCTTTCTATAAGCTTACACTTCCCTGGCAGCAGGAAGGCCTCTGCTGAGCACCCTAACCAGGGAGTGCTGAAGCTGTGATTCCTGAAACTGCTCTGAGCATAATTTTTCACAAGAGAGCTGACACAACAAGCTGCTGTTTATGAAAACAGTTACCAAAGCCCAGTCTCCTGGCCTCCTAGTCCCAGTTGTGTTTCCACTGAGCAGGATGCTTGCTTTTTTTTTAGCTGGGTCTGTTTTCTCCTAAATTGATGAACAGAATTGGCTTGCCAAGTGAGTAAGTGATCAACGGAGATCATTCAGGGGAGACGAAGCCGGCCAGGTTAGGACAGAGCGGAGGAGGAAGTTGAAACCTTTCTTGCACATTAAACATCATCATTTCAGTCCCAGTACATCCAGGCCTGACTGAAATAACTGAAAACCACTTCCTCAGCTAATAACCACCTCCTCAAATACACCTGAGGAATGAAGACTGCAAGACTTACTTATTTGTTACTTGGCAGTTTCTGCATTTATCTAGACTTGCACAAAGCGACTGCCACCAAGTTAAGGGTATTTTACATCCCTTCTTGACAATTTTAATGACTGTACAAGCATGTAACACACTGTTCTGGTCCATTCTGGAAGACAATATTAAATCTAACTTTTTAACAAATCAACTGATAGATTTTATGACAAAGCTGCAAAGCTTGAATACTAGAAATGCGGAACTCAGAAATTCTGACCTAGGTGACTTTGCTGATAATCAAGTTATCATTTATTCCTTCTTAGACACTGCAAGAGGAGAAAAAACCCAACAATTAATATAAGCATTGTGCTCAGTTCAAAACAGTTTAAAATTCTTAACTGCAGGTCAATAACCATGATTAAAGAACCCATGTTGAGTCTTGGCAAAACTTTTTCTGTGAAGAGTTTACTCATCTGCTTAAGGTCAATGATGCAACTTCCATCAGCAACAGGCCTGGGAAGATGCCATTACAGGTTCAAATTGCAACACAGATTCAATTTCACAGCTGCTGGCCAAATGAATAGGGTTGTAATCTTATTTTTGCAGCTTTTTAACATTTTTCATGTTTTAAAAACTTCCTGGTCTGTGCCACCATCACACCTCTGCAAGATAATGCACATACCTGGATAGTCTACTGAATCACTCCCCTTTGTCCTGGTCTGCTTGACATCCATAGGAGAAAAAGAGAACATATGTGTAATGCCCTGGCCTTATTTAGTTATTTCTCACTTTTAGTTCATAGTTTCTATTTAGCTTGTTGAGACAGACAGATGACAAGCCAAAGAGATAGACATTTTAGTGCCTCCCACCACGGCATCTAATCATAGATCTAAATAGTGTTTGGGGCAGAAAAATGAAATTAAGGTTGTGATGTGAGAAGGATGAGATTGAAACTTCCTGACCTCTGACCCTTTAAGCTGAAGAATGATGTGTCCTCTAAATTTCAAGCCAAGGCACATAAAAGGAAATAATATGTCCTGCCACCTCAGTCTAATCATGCATAGTTAGGTGTTCCTAGCCATCAGCACTTTAGCATACTTGACTAGTGATGTATGAAGTAGGCCACCCCTGGAAATTGGTTTTCTTGCCCTGTGTCCGGGACCAGTGTAACCACAGGCCATAAATACTTAGGCTGTTCAATATCCTCTTACTTGTATTTTTTTAGAATGATTTATTCACATAACCAGGTTAAAACTGCAGCAGTAATTCAGATTGGGGATTGAAAAGCTGTCTGGCTTCAAGGCACTTGGGAGTTATTACCCATTTAGACTACAGGCAGAACAAGCCCTGTAGCCTGATTTGCTGACATTTGTCCAAAAAGGTTTCAGCACTGCTGTGTTAATCGACTGGCCTTGATCTGGGAAGGGGACAGCGCACAGATTTACTCCCCTATTTCACCGTAATCTCAATTCCTACTTCCATGCTCTTTTGGACTACTTCAAATCTGTCACCAGAAATAATTATTGATACTGAAATGAAATGCTCCTGTTCATTCTGTTACCCAAAATGTTCCAAGAATTGTGGTTCACAGAAATAAGCCATGAACTACAAAGTACAGTATAATAAAGTTTCTAAGATAAGAATCCTGTTTTCAGACTGCGAACTATTGGCCAGAAGTTGACCATAGAAAACACAAAAGACACTGCAATAAAAGGGAGATGCTTGCTTCAAGCTTTCCTTAAGACAGTCCATCCTCATTTTCAGACACGTCACATCAAGAATGCAATTGCTCTGAAATGTTTATAATTTTCAGACTATATTCCAAAAAGTGACTCGCCTGTCTTCCTGACAGAATCCTGTCACCACAGAGCCAATTTTTGAACAAAATTCATGGCAACACAAGTATTACATCCCCCCATTTCATCTACTAGACTGAGACCTCTCCACAAGGCCACCTAAAAAGTGAATAAAAATATATCTTGTTTCTAAACAGAAAAACAATTTTGATTTCTCACACCTGGAAAATCATACTACTAGCTGTGTTAGGACAACAGTCACAGGAATGGCATATTTAAGGGTGCTGGAACACCAAAGGACATTCAGATTTATTATCCAGCATTAGCTGCCTTCATTGCTGCTTTAAAATGGGATGAACAACAGCCTATCCCTTTCCTGCCAGTGACAACACAGCAGCAACCCAGATGCAGTCAAATTATTTTATAAATATGGGCCAACCAGCTTTGTCCACAGTTCTTGTTCTCAACTCAACATGGGTCTCATGTGATAAAAAACTTTCCTAAGCAACCTGTTAATGCAAGTGTGGAAAAAATTGCAAAAACAGTCAAAGAGGTTGATTTATCTAGGAGCAAAAGCTAGCCTGACACACAAAAGTATGCTCAGAGACCCTTGACACCCACTTGCCTGGATGCTGGGATGGGCATCTGGACAAGCACTTGGTCTCTGTATCATTTCTCCTTGTGTCACCACTTCCACATTGCTGAGAGATGCAATCAGCATTTGCCCAAAGAGCAGATAATTTTTCAACACCATGGACACCATAGTCCAAACACAAGTTGTGCAAAACTGGAAAGAATGGGGGCATAATCCACTTTATTTTGTAGAAATATTACTCCTTCATGAGTTTACTCCCCTGAAACAGAGCTGGCCAAGTGTACAAATTGCAACAGAGGAGGGGAAGGATGATTCCATCAGAAAACGATTTCTGAAATATCCTGCTTAACAGACATGAGATAGGATATTTCTGTCAATTTCTAAATCTGGTGACTGACATCTTCATTTTAGCACAGTTTACAGAAAGGCACCTGGGAGTATTATTTTCTCCTCCTTGTAGCTTGCTTAATTTACTTAGCACCGTATCTTGAACCATAATTGCAGGGATTATCTCCAAGTATCCTAGCACTACCTTCTGCTTGAAGTGCAGGTCAGTGGGTTTGTCCAAAGGTTATATTTTTCTCCCTTCATTCTGAATGCATCTGATCAAAGAAGCTATTTTAAGTCTCTTTAATCAGATATTGGTCAAAGGTCTTTAATGCTGGCATGTAAGAACTAAGAAGCTGAACCTCTGAGGTCTGCCTACAATGGAATAGTTAGCTTTAAAATAACAAATTCAAATAACAGTGATGGGACAGGACTGGGTGAACAATATTAACCAGTACCAGGCAGTTCTCAGAAGTTTTGTTGATCTTCATCCTCAAAATTTTCAGTATCAGTATGCTCTTTGCATAGTGATAGTAACTTGGTGCAAAGAAGGGGAAAAACAAGTGCAATAACTGCTGTCACCTGAAGGATGCAAGATACAGAGGGACAGGACAATAAAGCATGTTGTGGTGCCAGGGCAGCAGGAGAAAACCCTGCACCCTGGGAAGGGCATGCGGGAATGCACAAAAATGCAATCTGGGCAAAGCCCTAAGAGAAGCCCTGAGTGGGACTAGAGCTCATCAGCTTCTGGGTAAACTTCTCAATACCTACAAATGCAAAAATTCCAGCTTGAGGTTGACTGCCTTCTCCTCATGCCAGAGGCAGCAAATATATACATCATTTACAAATCTCCTGCAAACACATAGGCTTTTGTGCTAGACCTAATAAGGCTTCAGCTCATGTTGTAAGGAACACTTGAGCTGGGTAGTGTTAAAGATGCTAGAAAGTCTGTGTACGGGGACAAAATCAGAATATTGAACACTGCATTAAAACACAAACATTTCCAATTATTTAGAAAGTGTTTTCAATCAGCGGAATCTAGAATCAATTTTAAAAAGGAAACAAAACCAAACAAAAACCACAACCACCTACCCCATCACCAATCTCACCAAGTGGAAAAGAAGGCTTGAAGTGCTTTCCACACAGATGATTGTGATTGCCAAGTCTGCTTTTGCAGGAAAATCAAAAGTATTGTAGTATCTTCAAGTGTTCAGCATGAAAATGTCTAAAGAACCCTGAACTAACATTGATCCTGTCAGCAGCCAAATTCAAAATTTCTTAGTTCTTCTCTACCTTGAAGCTGTACCTTTCACCCTTTATGATTATATGCATGCACAGAGTATCCTGCATGTTTGAACCAGAATGGTCATTATACAAACAGCACATGCATTATAAACCAAGGTATTTTGCTGCATGGTGCTGGGAGGAAAAAGCAGCTAGAAATTTACCCTTTAGTAAGAGATTCATTTTACATAGGAGCTGGGAACTAAAAAAAGAAAAAGAAACGGTCAATACACCCATTGTCTTCTGCTCTGAAAACCTGGAGCTAAGATTTCCATCCATTGTATACTTGACAGGGATGTAAATGTGTTTTATTCACATATATATGTAGAGGATATATATTGTTATGTGTTAAGACTAAGAAATTTCACAGAAAATAAACTCCTTGCATTTCAAGTGGTCCCCAGAGTTCAGAGGGCTTTTCAGCTCTCTAAGTCTGGTCATGTTCAATAGCAGCTTCCATGGGCACAGATCCATAAAGAGGGCAGATTTTCATTTCAACTCTATAGGTCTGGTCTCATTCAATAAGAACTGGTGTGATCCGAGATCCACAAATAGCAAGATTAACCAATCCAACCTTATAGGTCTCGTCATGTTTAGTAAGAACCTTGAGATCACCGATTGTCTAATAGTGCAATTTATTGAAACAACAAAGAGAGAGTGTTGGAACTGCCATTGCTAAATGCACCAGCTGTGATACAAGTCTAACAATACCAATAATATTGTGTTAACCCAGGTAATAATAGTAATCTAAGAAGCTTACAAAGAAGGCATCCCTGTTTGGGAGGAAGAAGAGTAGCCTGTCAACTGTCTCTGAGGTCTTTAGGGTCTTCCTCCTAATGAGCTAAAACTTCTACCCTTTTTATATCCAGCCCGACCTTATCCTTCTCCTCCTATGTAATATATGGCAAGATCTAAGCAGAGAGTTGAACAAGTCATAGACATGGTACCATGTACTTCATTAAGCTTATTGGCACATACAGGATGTACTTCTAATACAAACGACACTGAAGCGGGCAAAAGTTATTTTTTGGCCATAGTTGCCTTCAAAGTTCCAGACATATGACTTGGTTTTGTTCTATGCTGCTCATCAAAGCCAAAGCAAGAACATCCCATCCCTACAGGACCTCATCCTTCAGCCAACTCACCTTTGCCTGACATCAGCTGTGCAGATCTCCATCTGCAAGGATAACACAGAGGGTACACAAGGTAGACCACGGATAGGAAACCTTAGATCTTGCCTGTCACTTTGGTCATCATCCCACAGCTACTACAGCAGCCTCTAATTGCTTCTTACATCTTTTTAGTGGCAAACATATTCAAATAATATCCTATTATATAGGATAGATAAATAAGCCACTTTACTAGTTTATTGGATAGCAAAAGGTCTTTAGTTTGCTCTGCAACCAGCAAAGCAAGAATCTTAAGCCCATGTGCAGGCAAACAGGACAGGTAATGAGAATCTACAAGACACAGAGCAGACAAAGACAGTGCATTTACCTTGCTGGCTTTCACACCAAACTGGGTTTTTTCCTTTTAAAGAAACTGATTTTTTTTGAGAGAGAAAGAAGGAAGCAAAATTACCATTTAACTGGATTTAATGAGCCTTTGCTTTTTCCATTCAGTAATTTCCTTCACTGTGATAACTTAGTTAGCAATACATCTTGACTGTCTACACAATATTTGTGCTATCCTAAATTTTTTTTTAATACCATACCTTTCTTATTCTCCCAGCCTTAACAACATAGTTAATAGAAATTATAACAAAAGGGATATGGACATCACAGGAAAAAAAAAAATAAACACAAATTCTCCACCTTTTTTATGGTACATAAACTATAGCTCCTTGATCTGTCATTATATCACATTAAAAATATTCTTTTCAACATAGACTATGTATAATTTATGCAAACCTATCTCATAAGAAGCTATGCCATTGATTTTCAAAGGCCTAACTCTCATTCCAATATGCTCACAGAATATTAACAGAAATTAAGAACCTAAAGGACTTACTGGACTGAGACTTTATCATTAAGCTCAGGAAATACCTATTTGTTATAGTACAACAGATATATTCTACATTACAACAGAGGTATCTGAATCATGAGGCAGGCTTTGCTTTTCTTAGTGTGGCTGAAAACTGTTAGGGATTTTCCTGTTTGAAATAAAATATTTTTTTCTTTATCACTATTATTTCTTAAAGAAAATAGGCAAGAAAAAAATAATAATTGCGAGCAAAGATAATATAAAAATTCTTAACATTTTAAAGCACCTTCTTGAAAAGGTCATGTTTTGCATTACACCCAAAGGGAGAGATTAGTTTTAATTTGGATTAGTATTACTGCAGTAATTCCAGGAATAAATTACATGGCCTTGGTTCAAAACTAAGAGAAACTCACCGACTAATATACCCTACCCCATACAGTACAGATATACTCTGAAAAGAGAGACTCTTTTTATCTCAGGCCTCTCATATCTGTGGTACAGGGTTTTGTCTACCTCTGCCAAACAGTGTTCATTCCTATTGTCATTTTTATATATCAATTCTATTTTGCTTTTGCCTAACTGCACTCAGAAATCTTATTGAATGTATTACCAAAGGTAAACTGAATTTACTGAATTATTTTGACTTAGCCTTTGGGCTCAGAGGGCTCATCCTGTCTCTCATGTCCCATCAGTGTTCATAACAACATCAGTGCTCATAACAACATCATTGTTTTCCTTTTGGAAGTCACAGACAGAAATTACTTCAGATAAAAATTAAATCCTACCTGGCAGATATAGCAGATATTTTTCCGCTGGATGTGGTTCTCATCTTTGATACATCCACCTTGGCTGAACAGAGGATGATTTTCTCCCAATTATCACCTGTGTACGGTCTGTCACAAATTGTGCCAACTGGATCAAAAAATACTGTTCCTTTAATCTAATAATGTTCTCTATGCAGCTTTTGCAAATAGTTGAACTTCGAAAGGTTTCAGAGGGTCATTGATTATTTTTCATCTGACCTGCTCCAGCAATCTCATATAAATAATTCTAATGTTCCCTTGTTTTATTATGTGGAGACACAAGTAGGTAATGCATGGTCACAGGCATACACATGGCATCTAAAAGATTTTTGGTTTGAATTTGGGCTATGCAGCACAGCCATACAAATCTGAATTTCCAAACTTGCACACTGCTCAAATGAGCACCATCTCTTGTCTTGCAATAGGGCCATATCTAGCTGGGACACAGACAATGCTGCTATTTATTGTATACTTGGTTAGAATTTGCAAAATGAAATATTTCCACAATGGTATGAAAGGTTCATATGAAATTATGGTAAATTATTAATTTTACATCCAAAAATATTTTGATGAACTGATGAAAAGGACCATGGGGCAACAGCAACTGTTTCACTGGTTTGTGGGAAGAAAACACTTAATAAACCCCAACAAAGCAAACTTATACTATTCTTCCAAGAAAGTAACACCATGTGACCAAATTAGAAGCCAACATGTAAAATAACAATGAATTTTCTCCTAAGTTTAACTTGTAGTTAGTCCAGATTCAAACACATGTGCTAAGAAGAACGGTAATTTGTCTACAGTCTACTGACAGATTAATTCACTGTGTAATTCAAGAGTAAAATAAGCTTCTGAGTATTAACCTCATCATATTCAGCAATTACCGATAGTTTGCAAAACCTAAGAAACTATTTCTGCTGACACTATTTTACTTTCTCTATCTCAAGGAAATTATACTTTAGTGACTGGGCCAAGGTCACACAAGGAAGAGAGGTGGACTACTTCCTCCCTGTTTTGCCTCCATCTGAAGTTAAATGGGCAAAGTAAAACAGGAAATAGTCCATGACAAACACTGGCTCTCTGAGTGTGTAATTTAGTACTCACAAACCATTAAACTGAAAGAAAATACTACAACAATAATTACAGCCAAATTTCGCAATGCACTGCATGCCACTCTGTAGTTTTCTGAATCTGAGGAAAATATGTTTCTTATTAAGGAAGTTCTCATAACAATGAGGCTGGATATGGAACTTATCAAATAAAAGAAGAAAAGGAAGCAAACACTGGTAACATCTTTTCACATAAATCAAGAAATGAAATAAAATTTGTGCATATTGTCTGTCCCTCTGGGGGAAAACAAATCAAGTAAAATCCAGAAACCCCTCTACTTGCCCAAACCAAAACACAGTGTGTCCAGCCTCTCCATATCAGAAGAGCAATACAAGAACAATTCTTTCTCTCCATGCTTCACTGGCTACTCCACGGTCTTGGAAGATTTTTAATACAGATTTGCCTCTCAATTATTTCTGGGATACACCACTCCATATTACAAGTGGTGTTTCCCTAGCAAGAACCACAAAAAGTTTTGTATGAAATCAGAAACTTGCCTCTAGCTGTAGAGAGTGACAGAAAGCCAGGTTTTACACCACTTGGGTGTGCAACTTTGCAAAGGCACTCAACTGCCAGAGTACCCATTACCCAGTGATGGAAAGAAGCTCTACAGAAACACAGGTGCTTTTCTGCTACCTCACTGTTGAATCTGGCACAAGCCTCAACAATATTGAAATTGCCAGTGCCAACACCTACAAAAATAACATTAAGTCTAAATCCTTGTACTAAACAGGTGTGAAGTTCTGTGAGTCCTGATACACAGGAAAAAAAAAAACTCTTTTTACCATAAAAACATGCAAGCAATAAATTGACATAAAACAATAAAAGCAGCTTTTTAACCATTTTGAAGTGTCATAATTTTGCTTGTACACTAGTTTGATGAGCAGAAGTTGAGTTTCTTGGTATAGTCAAAGCTGCACCATTAACATAAAAATGTATGACATCTATAAAAGTTAATAGGCATAACGCTAAAAGCTGCCAAGTATAAGAGCAGAATAAAAATAAAAGCTTTTGCCTTCAGAATCCCTGTAACTGTGAAATCCATATCCATCAGAGCACTGTGCCCTACGTTATTTCATTCCAAATATAACACTGCCAGAATGTTATTTAGCAGTGCTGTGAGTGCTCATTACATTTTAGAAACACAGCCACTCTTCAATAGATAAACTAACAAAAAAACCCCACAAAATAGACATTTCACAAAAGGATTTCAAGTCACACACCAAGCTGTGAGTGAATAAGTTTTCCCACTCTACTCTAAGTACTGCTATAAGCTTGGTTAAATGAAGTCTGGCATCATACATTATCTATATTCATGCTTCCAGACTGATGACAATAGCCAATAAAGGAGAAATCCAGTAGGTCCATTAACAAAGGTTTTCTTATTACCATCCTAAATTGTGGATGTGCTTATATCTGTAGTCTGTCAGCTCCTCCAGCAAGATCTGATGTCTCTGAAGGTCTAAATTGCTCTCCAGTTGACCTACTCATCTGTATGTAAACATAAATTATCTCACTGGAATATATAGAAGATCAATAACAATAGAAATTGGACTTTATACATGTTTATCTCATTCCACAATTAGGCCTCAATTGTTCTACATGCCTGTAACAGTGCTTGATGCTGTCTCTGACAAGAAATATAAAACATAAGCCTAAGCCTGTGTTTAATTAAGAAATCCCTGCAGTCCAAAATGGATGGTTGCAGACTTATAAAATCACCACAAAAACTTATCAGTGCAGATGCAAAGGCTCATTGTTTCCATTTATAATGACTATGAGAGAAAAGGATGATTGTCTTAACAAAAAAAACAGACAATGAGAATAAGCACATGCACACTGACAAACAAGTCAAGATAGGTTGAGTAGAATTGCATGATCCTTTTAAGGACAAAATTTTTGTGGCATTTCCCAAAATGGTATTATTAGTGGAGCAGGACAATAGTGGACGAAACACGAGAATTGACCATAAGTCAGCAAAAATGTTTTTCGATTTCACATCCCTGCTACTAACCGAGAAGTATCATTCTCCTGGAACCATTAATGAATTCCCCTTGGATTATTATATTGCAAGCAAAAAAGGAAGAAAACTGGTTTTATACATCAGTAAAGCCCATACGATGTACTTCTCTCTGAATAGCTTGTCTTATCAAATGGGAGTTCAAACACAACCTAAACCTCATATGGTAAAAAACCAAACAACAAAAAAACTCAGCAAAAAGCCCCCTCTAAACTGTTCTGAGATCTGTTATTTTAAGTCCATATCCATCCACCTGTAGACGAAATCAAAGATACCATTTGATAATATACAATAATTCTTTAGAGACTTCAGGAGGCAAAATTCTTTTTCTATCTAATCACAAATGGTGTTGGACAAGGTGATCTCAGGTTATTCTTTCAACTAAATTGGCTTTGGCTCTTTAATTCCAGAGTGAGAGATAAAAAGAGAGAAATGGAGAATGTAGAGAGTGGTCAAATAGAATTCACTGAGTCGACAAATAAGAAAAGCCCAAAGCAGGCAATAAAAACCAGAGTTTGGAGGAAAAAACCATGGAGCCATACAGCAGCTCATGGGGACTTGGCACTGCAAGTTCTGCTCAAGAAATCCAAAGAGAAGCTTGGGAAGCAAGTAAAGGAAGCCATGTGCAGCAAATAAAGGTGTTCCCTGGCAATTCTCCTGTGTGCACATCTGCTCCTGAATGTCTGTAGAGCCAAGACAATATCTCTACAATGCTTTCTTTGGAAGGAGTTCTTGATGTAGCAACACATTGGTTTGATGGAGTAAAAAGTTTACCTCCTTCCAGTCATGTCAATTTCAGCAGCATGACATGAACCTAAGTCATACCTTAGTGGGGGAAAGAAAGACATTATTTGTAGATTTGGAAAGTGGAGATACAAGTATTATTAAGAATTTCTTAACAATAAGAAATTCTTATATTTAATATAATTTCTTGCAATTGTGTATCTCCTTTTACTTCCATTGCTGGAATCAAGACAATTGGATGCCAATGTCTCTTCCTTCATTCCCTACACTTGTCCACAAAAAAACCTACATCATAGCTCTTTTCTCCCCTTCTCTCTCCTTGTAGGGAGAATATCAGGGACCTTTTCTGTTTCCAGCAACTCTTTGCACCTTCAGATGCTTTCCCTGTGCTGCCAGGTATGTGTGTGCCAAGCTGAATGTGAAGTCTTCCTACAACCAGATAGAGCAATGAATGAAGTGATGAGATGAAAGGAAACAGCAGCTCCTTCCATGTAGGAGTAGCATGAGGTGAGAAAGTGTCATAAAATATGTCCCTCTAGTCTAAAACTGTTGGACTGGGAGAGTAAGGTAACACAAAATTGCCTGCAGTTACATTTAATGATATCCTGAATGTCAGTCACTCACAGAAAGTTGTTATACATCTCAAGCTTTGGGTTCAGTTCTTCCCCAGGGCTGTGGGGCTTATCTGTTCTATGGATCTACAGCTAAAGCACAGCACAACTACTCCTCAGATTGGAAGATCCCATCTCATTATCTGACAACTCCATATGGAAATAAACAAATTCCTACTACTCTTTGTTGAACTCACCTAAATTAGTTTTGAAGGTACCTTGGTAAACAAGAGTTTTGGACACTTCTGTAACCTTCCAGATACAAAATCACACTGTTATGAACTGCAAGCATCAATGGGGCAAAACCTACTATCACAGGAAGAAACCATGAACTCCCTCCTCTTGGAGCCAACCTTTTGTCACTCAATATGCATCAAAGGCAACAAGCTGAATGCCAGTTCCTCTCCTCTCCACCCTGACATTGTCATTTTCCAATTTGGTCTATTAACATAGGCCAAGTGAAACGCTGGAAAATGGTCTAAAGCACTACTGATGTACAATATATAGCTATATAACGTCCTTATATACATACCATTGCTAAGTGTTTGCTAAGCCTCCTGCTGGCTGTTATCTCACATTTTATTTATATACATCATGGAGTGTAAACACATGCTCATATCTTGAACAAAAACCCATAAATAAAATACGCAACAAAAAGACAAGAAATTATTCTGTGCCAAGATTATCTGGACGACTTCAAAGATATGGTCTCTCTAGATGCTATAAGTCTTTTTTTTTAATCAAGTTTCTTGTTAGAAGGGTTCTTGCTTGAGACCTTACAGCATTTACTTATAAAAACATATCCAAATGATAAAATCTCCTGTAAAACTGTATTTTCACCTCGACAATTTATCATAGAGCTATTTGGTTATAACTGAGCAGTGTAATCCCAGAAGAAAAAACCCGTATCACAGTGGAAAAAACCTGACAGTGGCTGTCTTTGCCAAAAAAAAACCCATGTAGGACTCTGCTGCTTATTTTAAACATGATTATGACATCCACTAATGCCATTTTATAAACCAAAGCTTCAGACCTGGAATTATTCTTTAATTATAAATACAAAAACCCCTTTGCTGAAGGGTTTAACTGTGTCTGCATGGTATCCTTCAGGCCTCTTGTACAGTAAAATTAAAAGAAAGAGAAATTTAAAGCAGCACTCTGCCTGTCAACCCTGGAGTAAAATTGCCACAATTGCTTCTTTTGCTGATTTAGCCCATGGATGCTCTTCCCAGGGCTCCCGTTGCTATACAGGATTTGCTGGAGGATGTTATCACTTGTGTTTTGAAGCTACTTGGTGAAGCATTCTGCTATTCCTTCAGAATCCTGCATTGCAATTTACACAAAAGAATCAGACACTGACTGCTCTTCATCTGAAAGCACTAGTTCATCACATTAAAAATTTAAAGTGTCAAATAGTATAACAGTAACAAAAATAAATTTGCTCTCTCTTGATTTTTTTCTTCCTATTTTGAAATAGGTAATTACACTGCATAGGCTGTAATAATGCAATTTGCAGCAGGCCTTGGTAATTTGTTAGTAGAAAAAAAAATTATTACACTGTGTGGTAACACCTTGCAAAGACAAATATTCTTGGAAGAAAGAAAAAAAAAACTCATGGGCAGAAATTATAACTGAACAGACAACAACTAAGATTAAGTAACTTTCAAAAGAGACCAATGACTCAGGAAAACAGCCACAACTAAAGACAGCTTTTACTGAAGTTTATTACTAATGTACCTACGGTAATAATGTTAACAATTGCTAGGAAGTGGGATGACACAGCAGCCCTAAAAGAATTCCCAATTTTATCTCCTCCCCCTCTACCTTAATCTCGACTTGAAAAATGATGCTGAAAATCTGCATCTTATTAATAGAAAGAATAATTGAAAGAATTTAAAAGCCTGGCAGAAAAATTTCTTTGAAGTTTTCTGCTCTAAAGCGAAATACCCAACTCCTTACAATAGACAGGTGAACAGGGAGGCCTCTGAGTGCTTTCTTGGCATGTTGCCATTAACTGAACAGTAGCTGGTCATTAATAACCTTTATCTACATAATAATTAATACAGGATTAAACTGGTCACAAACACTATAGCTTGATGCCGTTGAAACCATTATGATGTAGTTTTAAATCAGTGTTTTCAATGAAATCATCCACTGGCCAATTCTATGTGGGTATTTGGCTTACAAGAGGGAGGTAGGAGGTGCAAGGATATTTGATCTGCTGAGTCACAACAAAACCACCTTTTTTTTTCAGGATTCATATGCTAAGAAATTTACACAGTTAAGGACACTAAAACCTTTCTAAAAAGGAAAAGGGTAATGAAAAAAATGCCAAGCTCCTGCATATTATACAGAACATCCCCATCAACTCCAGGTAAGTAATAATGAGTATATTCACAATTCTGGCTTCCAAAAGGTAAAAAGTACACCAGAAGGACAAAAATAATAAAGAACATGTACCACTGTAAGAACAGTCAGGAGAGGAATCTTAAGGAACTTAACCCACTTAGGGTTAAGGTCAAAAACCATGGTTTAGACACTTTGTCTATTTTCATATCCATGCTGTAACTTCACACCAAGAAAATCTTGCCTGTCAGGAACACTTCAACAGAATTAAAAAAAAAAAAGTTAGAAACTCTAGAGATAAGAAGAAAACAGTAAAAGATGTATATTAGGTGCTAGTCAATCTATGAATTGGAATGAAGATGTACAAACAGGCTTGAAGAGAAAAGCATATACAGATCCTCTGTGTGTGTGTAGTTCAGTACAAGGACACCAGCTTTGCTGACACACAGCTTTTTAAGAAAACAAGAGTCTTACATCTATCACCAATGTTGCAAGTACCATAAAAAAGCCAACACTCAGACATACTGAAGAAACACTGTAAAAACAGTACCTAGCATTATTGTTTAAGTGAACTCTATTTTGGTAATAATAGCTCAATAAAACATGAAAATCACAATTACACACTATAGATAAATAGTCACTCTAGACCAATTTTAATTTGATTAAAGAGATGTTTCTTTCTGAGTTTGCACTCAGGTAGAACATTTTGCATATTTATTAGCTGGTTGAAAATATTATCACCTTAGCATCTAATTTGGAGGATGCAGATCCTTTTGCTTGTTGGAATTGTCCCCTAAGTTGGAAATGATGTTGCAAAAGGCATCAAAAATCCTGGAGTATTCCTGTTTCATCTTTTGTGGTATATTTCACAACACACAACCCACACATGTAAAAACTGCTGTCTTAGAAGCCCAGATCCTGCAGGCAGACATTGAATTAGGACAGATAAATTTCACTGTCACAAACTTGATAGACTGCCTTTAATACAGGCCATTTTTTGTTCCCCCATTTAAAAGGAACACAAGGAAAATTACAACCCCTACCATTCCTAGCAGCCTACCATTCCCAGAGAAATTAAGGAAAGTATGCCTTGGTAGCCTCTAGTCATCCCTTTAGGTTTTGTTTCTCCTACTGCAAACCTTTGAGATTAAATGAAGAGGCAACACAGCTGTAACCCCCTGCTGCTTCGTGGGTGTGTGGCAGTTCAGCACAGGTGAGCTTCTGACTGGTGATTTGTTTAAGGCCCAAGATTGCCCAATGAAGCCATTTCTGAGAATCCTATTATTACCCTATATCCAATTAAATTACCACGTTCAGCACTGCTGAAGTTTTTATCTTTCACCTTTGAAAACACTAAAAATGCAAATTAAATATACATTGTATTAACTGAATAAAACATGAAGCTCTCTTGCCCTCTTACAATAATGCAGAGCAAGGAGCAAAAGGTGAATCAGGCAATAAACTTAGGCTTGGCTACCCTGTATTCAGAGTTTTAGCTGGAATAAACAGATCGAATTTGTTTATACAGCTATTGAAAACAACCAGAACATGATGCCAGAGGAAGTGGGTGAATGCAATGAAAAGATTCGTGATGCTCAGGGATGTTTAATTCTTGCTGCTTACATGCAACCCCCTTCTAGTGACAGCAATTATCATGCTCTGAAATCTCTCCTCTACCCTATCCCTGGATTCTCCAATCCTTCAAAAACACACATTAATCTGATTGCACTCGCAGGAGCTGCCAAAACTTGCCAACAGCAAGTGGTATTCTCTCAGTCTGGGGAAAATCTCTCTCTTCTACTTGGACATCTGCATTTTGTTACCACAGCCTTGCTTTTTCTGAGGCATCCTCAATCACACCATGGGGACAGCCATTCAGAACAGTCCCACCACTGATGCTGTAAGTCAGAGAAGAAGGCTGGGCTCTGGTTGGCACAAAGGGACAGTGGGGGAAAAAGAGCACTACCATTCCGAAAATGATCTATCTTCAAAAACACGCTTCTATCATTTGCTGGAAATAATCTCATTCACCAAGGACAAATGCTTCCCAATCAGTAAAACTAAGTGAGCATAATTCAAGAATCCTAGAAGTTAGCCAAGGAACTAATTGTTAATATGCTGGTACTAATTTTTAAAATAAAGATTGAAATAGTGGAGATTTTTCTGCAACACTAAAAGTGTTACTTCTGCAATACTGAAGGAGGGTGGCCTGATAGCTACAGGACTCTCACAGCACTTTCAACCACACAAAGAGAATAATGAAAAATTATAGACTCAGCAAACAGGTTATAATTGGTGCCAGTGATTCTGAAAACTATAAAAGGCTGAGCTAAAGTGCAGGTACACTTATGGGAAAAGACATATTTTATGATATATTTTGGAAAATTCCAAAGTAAGTCTTTGTATAAACTGCTATTTACCTGGAGAGGCAAAATTGCATGAAATGACAGCTATGTACAGAACAGCTGATGAGTTTACACACATGAAAATATTAAGCAACAAGAAAACGAAAGCATCATGTCCTAAACTGAAGGATTCTGTTCTATGTTCTCCTAACATTATAGTGAAACTTCATCTCCGGTAGCCTGAAATTTGAACAGCCTAGGCTCTACCTGCTTAGAAACTTGTTCCAAAATAGCAATTCTTAAGATTAGATCAGACATAGTTATTTCTCTTTTAACTCATATCCTAGCTTAACACAAATGTCTCTGGGTACAAAGTAACCTTCAACCCCCTTTGGCCCATTGTAAATATCTTGTTACTAGTCCATATGACCACTGCAGATCTGGAATAAGGAGATCTGCCATAGGGAACCCAGCCAAAGATCATGCGCTCCTTCCAAGTTTAGTGATGTCCAGAACACAGTCATCAGAAGAACAAAAACTGATCCAACTATTTCAAGAGGCAGCCTGAAAAGAGCAAAGGTAAACCTCAGAAAGCAGGCCATTTAAATATCTATACTCCACTTACTTCTATAGTGAGAGCTGAAACATGAAATTATATTATTAAAACTAAATTATATGAATCCGTAGATAAAGCAATAATTTCTGAAATAATCAGACTGCAGGCTCTAAAAGAGTTTACAGACAAACTACGAGAAGCAGGTAAGCATTTCAAAGTTCACTGTCATCCAAGTATAACATAAAACCAGAGAATCATATTTTACTTTTCCAAAAGTTTGATATTTCCAAAACAGCAATCTATTCTATCCAGATATATAGTCCAGCTGCCAGATGTAATGACTCTGCATGTCAGCTACATCTGCCAAGTGATTTTTATGCCCGGTAAAGCTTCGGGAAACATCCATTTCAAATGCTTAAGTTATTGCTACAATGGTAGGTTTGACAGAAAAAAACTATTGATGCATTTGAAGACAACATCTTGTATACTTCTTGTAGCCTTGGAAACAACAACAATTTTATCACCAGTTAATATTCCATATGTATCCACACACATCTCTACCCAAAACTGTTTTTTCCTAACTATGGTACATTCTTTTCCATTTATGTGTTGCTGGTTATAAACATCAAGAATTTATAGACATGGCTGATTTGTAGACAGATCTTCAGATTAGCTGAAAAATTCAAACCTGTCCCGTTCTTGAAATATCATTGCTCAGACTTTCTGCAAAGTCCAACGGAGGTTACAGGCATGGCTTTCTACTCAATTTCTATTTTGAAAGTGGGACCTAGAGAATTAAGCTTAAACCCTTCATATCTCTTTCTGTGCTCTATACATCAATTAAAGGAGTACAACCCAACCCCATGGGAGTTAACTTTTCAACTCTTTTAATAGTATTTGAGAGTACTCAATAGAAGTTGAGAGAGAAGAGGAAAAAATAAAGAGATCCTGAATTAGTCAGGCACATAAGATGAAAAATTTTTCAACTCATGACAAGCAGGTGCATTTCACATTTCTCTAAAAGTTTTTTTTTTCATTTCCTTTTACAAAAGAGCCAGATAAACAAATACATTTTTAGACCTCGGGATGATATAATTTACTCTTGCTTGATAAATATTTACAGTTAAACTAAATGTGGTTAATTTTGCATAAGTTCTTCTGTGCGTCACAAGTGAGGCCCTCAGAGGCTGTGATTCTTTCTTCTCCAGACTCCAAATAGAAAGATTCTTGCATACAAAAAAAATCTGCGCTGTTTGTTTCTCCAGCTTTTCCATATCCTTTATAGAACACAGCTCTCTCCAGAACATAACTATATAGAACTAAACTCTTTTTACTTAATCAAAAAGTCTGTTAACCTCTCCAATAACCACACACAGTCATCCTAAACACATCTAAAGTTCTCCAAGTCTGTGAAGTCTGAACAGTAGTATGATCGTCAAGACTTACACTTATCTGTTGAAAACAAAATAGCCAGCCTAATTCACCTCAAGAAACAGAGCGATTTAAAAAGCTGGAGAAAGTAACAATTTCCTGAATAAAAGAACTTACATTCACTCTGTCATCCTGCAGCTGAGTAAAAAGTAGAGATCTCCTGAGATGCAGACATCTCACCAAAAATTGCATTAAAGCATCTTTTGCTTCAAGCTGGGATGTTTGTTCCTCAAAAATGTTCAAGTCCTCTTATATAAGTAATGTGAGTCTTGCAATGAAACCTGTACTGCTTCCCAAGTGACTCCATATCACCAGTACCATTCAAAATCTGAGGAGGGTACAGAGAAGGTGGTCTTCAAGCCATTCTTACTGTGATACAGACAATAAATACCTATATTTTTGTTTACTTAGCTTCTGCATCTTCCATAAAAAGCATTAAAAAAGTCATTGTTAACTTTTTGCATCTGTCCTTTGGACAGTTTATCAAAATCTCTAGTCTTAGCGCCACTGCATTCTAACACGCATATCAGACATGTTTGGAAAGGCATGGACAAATCTTTAAATGTTGCCTCCATATTCTTCACTTTTTACCATCTCTCACTATTTTCCTACACAACAGTAGAATACTTCAGAGCTTGTCAATTTGTGAGAGAGAAATCTTACCTGAAAACATACAATAACAGTTTGTCTCATTTCCTACTCTGTTTCTGTTGGTTTTTGACAGACCTTTCTTACATTTTGCATATCTCAACTACCTTTACTAATATTGCACGCCCTTTTGCAATGTGAAAAATCTGAGTTTAAGTTTGAAATTAATTCTGCTGAGAAGCGACACCTACCAAGATCTCAGCAGCAAGGAAATTTTGCAGCACAGAAAATACTATGGTAACCTAGTGTTGTTAATGGTATTTTGTTTCTATCTTCAAAGCCTTGACTTTGAATAAAATCACTGTAACAGACACATTGTTGAGCCCATGGATTTTTTCACATGTAATATCTTCCAGCTTGCTATTGTACACAACTGATCACACTCAAGTTATCAGAAAGATTTGCTGAGTCTGATCCTTCCAAGCATTAGTAGCCACACTGATTTCCACAGGTAATCTGGAGTGAAGAATTTTTTTTATTCATAAAGCTGGATAAAGACAAGTGCTTTTGCTCTCGATTCTTATATAAACATGTCATCAAAAATGGCCAGATACAACAAGCACTTCCAGATAGAAGCAATAACCATCCAGAAATAATCAACAAGAACAAACTAAGCAAGGGGAGAAGAAGGGAAAGAAAAGCTTAAGAAAAGCTCAAGAAGTTCTCTAGAAGCTGTGGAGGAAGGTACTATAGTTCAGCAAAAGAATTCCCGTGAAGGAAAACTACTCAAAATTCTGCTTTTCATTATCAAAGGAAATCACTCATCCACAGATACTTTTGAAATCACTTCTTTTTTCATGTTGCAAAATAAATTACTTCTCCAGTTTAGATAAAGAATCACAGAATATTCCAAGTTGAAAGGGATCCACAAGGATTATCAAGTCCAACTCCTGAAAGCAATTAAAAGACATTGAGGAAGGTTCTACTTGAGTTGGTCCCTGCATTAAACATTAATAGATATGAAAAGTAAAAGGGGACAAACTTCCAAGTCACTATTACTGCTGGTGATAGGAAAAAAAGTTGAGCCTTTCTCCTTAAATTTCCCTTCCTGTTAACGCAAGAGGTGAGTGCAAGTTTGTTCACAACAAGTTTTCCCTCAAGAACACCTTTTGCAGTCCCAAAATAGGGTCTATAAAGGCTCAAAGTGCACAAGCTGAAGGCACAGAGCATAAACATACAGGAAAACAGATTTCAAAATGCCGAAAAAATGAAAAAATAAAGAAAAGAAACATCTGGAATTTAAAACTCCCTGACAGAAGATACATGGGACCAACTCTTACAAGGTGACAATTTTTAAAGTAATAAACAAATACTGTAAAATAACAAAACTTGATTCTTATTATTTCAGTAGAAGTTCCAGAAAACAAATTGAAACTTAAAATCTAGTTACACTGATGTGTAACTAGTTTTAAGAATGTCCTTAATATTAAGAGTGTAGAAAGGACTATACCTTTCTCATGCTTTTGGAAGCTGCTGATTTCAGCTGCCCATTTCCAGTTGGAAAGGATTGTTTTTCAAGGTGCACTCCTTACAAACATCACAGAACATGAATTTGTTGATGGGTTTGACCAAGGAATCATGTCTTTCAATGTCATCCCAATTGTAGCAGCAACAGACATTGTGTTACACAAAGAAGAAAGGCCAAAACTCCTCCTTGAAGCATAGTTCATGTCAGAGCTTGAGCACCAGCAGTTGCCAAAGGAGGCTCCAGTTACCATCTGTGTTACTCCAGAATCTGTTCTGGCTAGGAATAGAAAGTGATCCTGTATATTCACCATCCATACTCCCTGGAGCTTCCACAAGGAAAATCTGATAATACACAGAAGTTTCTAACTTTCTTATCAAGTTAGACTGCATGTGAAATGAATGTCTGAACAGCAAAAAATAAAAATCATGCAAGGAGGAAAAATATATGTGAACTGGCAAATATGTTGTGTATATCAACCTAGTTTAAAGACTTGACACAAAAGTTGAACTTAGTAAATATGTTTGGTCATGCCAAGATGACATCTCAAGATATTCTAAGTACATTTTGGAGTTTTGAAACTAGTTGTGCTCAAATTCCAAGGAGTTTTAGGATTACAGAACTTGCTAAAAACAAGCATGTTAAAACACATTGCCTTTCTTGCTAAGTTTATTGAACGGAGTAACTGAGACAAGCCATAGCCAGCCCCATTTGTTACGCCCACAGCTGCTTTCCATATGCAGAGACCAATTCCTGAGAATTTTGATACTATGGATCATAACCTGTCAAATTGTTTTTTATGGAACTTTGTGAATATTCAGAGACAAATTCAAACAAGTCCTACTGATCTAAAGGCTCAGCTGACAGAAGGTTTAATTAGTACTTTGCATGAATTATGACCACTTTTATTCTTCCTTCTGACAAAAAAAAAAAAAAAACAAAAACAAATCTTGACAACAAATTTTAATAATAGAGTTTCAGGCATGAGTACTATGCAAAGAAAAAGAAACAAAATAATGTTACAGAAATTCTCCATGGTAGATAGAGAAATATTGAAAAATAAGTATCTTTTGTGTGCTTAAAAAATTGTGACTTGAGTGGGACTCATAGAGCCACTCAATAACTGTGCATGGAGCTTCCATGGATGCCGACCTTTCGAAAAGTTAATTCTCCAAATAACGAAATTCAATGAAAAAAATATCCCAACTGCAGAATTCCTAGTAACTCTCAATATAATGCTGTTATCTGCTATTGAAAGGTATATTTTCTGTATTTAGAAAGAAATAGTTGTAACTAACAAAGAGTACAAAGCAAAGTGCCTTGCTTCCTCAAATACAGGAAAATATTTTTCTCTACAGTTTTTTCTTGATTTGTGGTTGTTTGTTTGGGGTTTTCTTAATAACTACAGTTTGTAGAACAATATGTCTTTTAATACCAGGTAAACTAAGACAGCAAAGAACATTACTTAAAAAAACATTTTCTTAAGTTAGTGTTTTCAGAGGCTTGTTTTACACTCAGTTATTCCTATTCTAAATCAAGGTCACTGTGTTTTGCTAACCCAACTGAGCTAGGTGCTGCTTGCTCCTATGTTGTATAGGTATCTGTAGACTCTTTCCTGCTCTCACCACAGTAACCAGTTTCTACTCCATGATGTGTGGAACTCAACCAGTTAAGCACACAGAAGAATATGATTTTGGCTCAGCATTTGATCCACCAGTGCCAAATTAAGAATGAAAAATACATTTAAAAGCAAACTAGCCAAAAGAAATTTGCATTATTATAGTTGCATCTATACCAATTTACCCCCTTTTCCTTTCTAGCAGAGAATTAGGATTAGCCAAGACCTCAGGAAGAAACTCAGATTTCATGTTTTAAGTAGAACTAGTGAGCCTTTTTACCAATGTCTTGGCAATGTCTTGTGTTCCCTATTTTACATTACCTCCCTCTTCAGATTACACCCATTAGAGGGAATGTTAACTGTTACAACATAGGCAACCTTTTTTTTTTTTTTAACCTCCTGGTAAGCCTGAATGGATTTCATTTTCTCAAAATATTAATCCTCTCTGTTCAGGAAACAAAGTTTTCATACCCTTTTTCACTGAAATGACATTTCAGAAGTGCAAAAGTCTCTCCTCTTAGGGCAGCTGTTTTTTTCCGTATTTGACAAATAACGATCATTTACTTTCAGCTCCTGGCATCCAACATTACAGCAAGCTGCTCCAACATCTGGCTGCACCTGGAACAGGGAGTTCACGCTCCCTTCCTGTGCCCTTAGCAAGGGCGGCCATCACAGGGCTTGCCACTGAGCCACAGCTTGCTACTAAAGACACATAATATTTCTGAAAAAGAAAGTAGCTTCTTGCTGACTTCCTTTCCTGTACCAGGTCACAAAGGGATGGGAGGAACATAAATTGTTTACCTGTAACATGAAACTGCAATTTCTGAGTACAGCTCTCTGGTACTCTGATGACCAAGCCCTGTACATCATAATGCTCTTGTTGTGAAACGCAGTGTCAGAAGACAAATTTCTGCAGGCTTTTACTTATTTAGCTGTTCTTTGTGGCCTGGCACTCTGGAAGATCCACTGTCATTCCAAACTTTTTTCCAGATCTCACAAGGCACAGCCATGACCTGCAGCCAGATTTTCTGCTTTCAGCAATATCAGAGGAGCTACAGCCACCTGGCACATTTGGACAACCAGAGGTGCAGGATGTGAAAAAAAAAATCTACAAGTTTCTGGAGAAAGTAAGCCCTTAAAGTAAACAAAATAATGAATACCAGCTGCCAAAGAAAATTAAGTCACTGACTTGGGATTGCTTAAGTATATCCCTGCTTGGGAAAGCCTTTAAGCAGGTGCTTAATTTCCACATCAAGTTAAGCCCCATGTGTTAATTCTTTATACCCTTACCTAAAGATTCCAAGCCCAAACTCCCACTTGAGTGTCAAGTGGGAACATGAAAGGCTCTGCAAGACTCCTGTGTCTATTCCAGGCTCAGAGTAAATGTTTTTTAACTACCATCAACACTACCTGTTTCATCTGCCCTCTGCAAGTGCTACACTTAGTGGTTGCATCCTTCAGAGTGGCTTGGCTCACTTCAATATCCTTTCAGACTACACAATGAAGAACTTCAGAAGATTGGATTTTAAGGAGAAAAATAAGTTTCAGAAGAGCCTGTAATCACAGGAGCTAGAGGCCCACCAACAGTCAAAACCAATGAGCATTAAAATCCCTCAGCAAGCATCCTTTCAAAAAGATAACACAAAAGGTTAGGTTATGGTTTTCCAATATGATTAGTGTTTTAATAAAACTATTCCTAGTTGCAAAATCTGTCCTTGTAACTGCACTCTTTTGCCCAGATAATTTTTCAATAAATTGATATTTAGTCAAAATTACTTGGTAGTGTACAATACAAAGGGTCTAAGTAACAGGGAACCAAGCTAAAACATAATTAATTTTCCCATCTAAGAGAATGACCTTCATAATTCACTTCAGGCTTCACCTCCAGAGTTGTCATGGCTCATTTCCTCATTACCAAAATTAGATTTTAAAACACCACTGTCCTCCATAAAGTACACTTTGTCTCTGGTTATACAGAGAGAGAGAGATAAAGAAAGAAAGCAGTATGTTTAAAATTATTTGAAGCACACAAATACCCAATTGCCTCCAATACAGACTGGTCTACTTACTAAGAATACAGTGACCTAAGAGCTAACAGGTTATAACAAAACCAGCTTGCAGATGAAACAAAATATTTTTGAGAAGAGAATTAAGAAGTGCAAGGAAGGCTCAAAGGGGAGAATTAAATTAAGAAATTAATTGAAATAATTAACTCTATTGACTTTTAGACAAGCACCGAAATAGATAGATGCAGCAAATATGGATCTGAAAGGAACTGGACCCATGTTTGTACCTAAATTGTATGGTGAAACAAGGACCTGGAATTTGACTTAATTCATAGAATTTAGCCAGGAGAAACAAAAGCAAAATCTCCAATTAACATTATGAGAGCACTCAGGAGGACTCCACACAGCAGAAAGCAGCTGAATGCAGCAGTTCATTGCTTGGTAGTAGCCACAACCTGCTGCAAGCTTGAAGGCTGTGAGACCTGTCTGGGAATATACATATCTGATCCCACAGAGATGATTGACTGCTCTAGTGATTTTAGTGGACATTGCTTCACAGAAAAGATGAGAAGGAAATCCAGATAGTGTGTCTATTAGTTATTTAAGGAGATTACTTTAGGGGACTGATAGCTCAGGGTGCTAGTTAAATAATTGCCATCTAGGAAGATGAAGGATCTCTCATTTATTTTGTCTCTATGCTTCTGTTTGTTAAAATACCCCAATAACCTCCAGGCACAGTGGCTTTAAACGTTTAAACATACTACTGATATTATTTAATCACATCACAATCTGCATAGCTCTCTTAAAAGTAAACCCCTAGCAGCGTGTCAGAGTACATTAATACAGCAGACTGAAGCGCCGTGCTTAATGTATGAAAACACATATTGGGCACTTGTGAACTGCAAGTGGAAACATGTCTATTGCAAAATCAGGAATGATCCAATCTAGATTTAAAGTGTAAGTACTGCAGAATAGCAGCCTGGCTAGCTTTTCCTATAGTAATGTGATAAAATTCACTCCGCACCTTGCCATCAAAAGGCATCACACTTGTCAAGGGGGTATTTATTAATTTATTTGATCCACCTTTTTAAAAGGGGTTAGAGGTTAATAGTCTCACAGCCACATGCTTTGCAAGCAACAGTCTGGGAAAGAAATTCTTTCAAGCCTACTAAAATTCCTGCCTGTCACTTGAAAGTGGAAGCTCTGATAAAAAATGTCAAAATCTGCTATAAAAATTAAGTCGAGCCTAACTTTGGCAACTGAAAATGGCAAATGGCATCAGCATTAGGAAAACCACTCCTACTGTTTTCAAGTCATGAGAAATCAGGAGAGGGGGGGAAAACACCCCAGAGAGGTAGAGGTGGGTAATGCAAACTCTGAAGCACCAAAGTCCTCGGTTTGATGTGTGGCCCTACGCAAACACCTCCAGTCACAGCGTTGCATTGGAATGCTGCAATGCAGCCAAGTGTAACAGGGGATGTTACCAGGTCTCCTGGCCACTTGAAGAAAAGTGGTTTCCATAGAAACACTCGTATTCTTTCCTTAAACCACAACAAACACATGCAGCATTCACAGAGTGTACATTCAGCAGGGTTTAGGCACTCTGGGAGACAAGTGGATAACAGCACCTAAAGGATGCCAGGATCTTGCCCCAGCCTGCGCTGGAGTAGTGCTCTTTCCTCCACTCTTTGGCTCAGCAATTTGGAAAGCCGACTGCAGAGAAGGCTCTTCCATCACCTATCTATAGCTTAATTTCTCACTTTGTTTAAAACTAGCCTGAAAAAACCATTCTTGATAGGAGGACTTTTTTTAAATTTCTTTCTTTTATGTGGATTTGGGGGAATTTTTTTGGACCTGAGCAGAAACAATTTTAATCTTCAAGTATCTGAAAGTCTAGTGCAGTTTACAGCTGCCAGAGTTTGCTTTCCAACTGGAAACAAAGACAACGGAAGCTGTCTTACAATAGAAGAAAACATTACTACAGAAAGAATTTGGAACTAGAAAACACTGGGGCTCAAACCCCATATGCTGGAGAGTGTGGAAGTCTTGCAATTACTGTACCACTCTGAGGCCTTTTTGAGAATAAATCTGATCTCCTTTTACAGCCTCCAGTATGTTCTGAGTAGATTACTTCCAGGCAAAGAAAGGTCGCGAGAGCTTTGAAATCGTTGCTGAAAATGTGTTAAATGTGCATCCTGCTCATCCTAAACTAAGCCTCTGCTACATGTCCCTTTTCTACTTTCATCAGTGCTCACTCCTCCCTTCTCCCTGATCTTCTCCCATGCAACCACTGCCTTCCCAACTGTCAGCATGTTATCACCAGTGTGGCAAGACCTTTTTTCTTAAGCTTTCAAAACTTGGACTCCCATGGTACATTTATGCAGATTGGAGATGATTGATTTTGTGGGGTTATCAAGACTTAAACGAGAACAAAGCCTTTGTAAGGGAGTAGGCTCCTCACTCAGCACCTTTTGAACAGAGCAAAGTGCTACAACTGCTAGTACATCATGAGAAAGCACAGAGGACAGGTAATTAAAAAAATCTCCTATCATATTATCTCAAGTGCTCACGATAGAAGCAATTTGCAATTGCAAGCACTTCCGACAGTTGCTGATTTTACAAAGGAGTTTTACAACGTTATTGAAATGCTTCTCCTCCTCTTCTTCCTTGAGTTTTTATAGCTCAGATCCTACTTGATTTTTTCTTCCTCCTCAGTATATCTTTTCACATCAAAATCCATTTTATCAGGAAATAAAAAAGCAAATCAGAAATGAAATGGAGGGGCAGTGAAGAAGTTCAATCCTGTAAAGGTTTAATCTCAAACCAAACATGTACTGGTTAATAAAGAGCACAAGGAAGGCTGAGAAATATCAAGAAATATCACACCAAGTGAAAGGAAGTTTAGCAGTCCATGAAATCTGTAGATTTAAACAGATTTCTACAGTGATCAGAGAAATGGGAAAGGACAATCTTATTACACTCATCTAGTCCCAAAGATGTATCCATCAGGTTGTAATTTCTGACCATAAAACTTTGCTTGAATAAAATCCTGCATGTGACCTTCATACATATTGCTGCCCTACAAACCTCTGTTGCTCTACAGCTGAATCCCATTTAGTTATGACTCACTGCCTTATTTACTTCACTGATCACAATAAGCTTTCAAAAGCCATTACGAAGGCTTGAGTTGGTGTCTGTAAGCATACTCTGGTGACTACCCTGAATGACAAAAAGGTTGGGTTAGAAAAATAAGCCTCACATATATTTGACTGCAATAGGAAAATGTGTCCAACAAAGTTAATTTCAAGCAGCTTCAGTCAAACCTATTTGTCACGTGTTATAGATAATCTATAGAACACTGGATTATTATAGAATTATCATTCAAGATAAGTAAAACATGATATTGTCAAAAGAAGATTAAAAAAAGAGGAGAAAGGAGTAAGATTAAAAAAAAAACCCACCAGCACTACATGGAAATAAAATGTTTGCCATGAGATTAAAACATTGTCAATGGATCTCCAAGGACTACACACATCTTTGGCCGAGCTCTTACTATTTTCCAGATGCTGTGGATGCCTCAAGCGCTGCAAACTCCTGCAGAGTTTGCTCCATAACTCTCGGTGTGCAAGTGGAAATGGCAGCATGAGGGCTGAGGAAACTGTGCTGCTCAAGGACATGTATCAGCACGAGCCAAAGTATTACATCTGGTCCAAGCTACCAAAGCCAGCCCCCTTCCCTTCACTTACCACAAAAATGCAAAGGCCATCACACATTTTCCACCAGCCATTCAGCTACTGTATGGTTGTACTATTAATGATAAATTAAGAACTGGAGGAAACAGCAGGCTCTGAACCATAAAATTAAAGCTTGAATTATTAGTGTATTAAAGTAAGCACCAGCATAATAAAATTAAGAGAAAGATAAGAGAACAGAGTGATTTTCTGACAAATGAGAAAATAAGTGTTGTATTTATTTCAACCAAATTTCCCAGTGAAGAAAAAGAGAGTTCATTGAAAAGAAATAGAGAAGCCCGTCTTTTATAAAAAAAAATAACTACAGTTTAAGTATACGTAGAACTCAAACCCTTTTGAAGGCCGGTCCCACCTCTATTTAAATACTGCTGTAAATTGGAGTCTCACAGGAAAGAAAGTAAAGATTATACTAATATATATTATTAGCACCAGTATGGATCTGGATCGTAATTCCTTGTTTCATAGTGCTAAATCACTGCCTAGCTGCCATGCAATACCCAACTATCTCTACTTCTTTCAATGTCTATAGACAAAGAAAACTCAAGTTTCTGCTTTTTCTTTGTGGCACTCAATGTGGGCACAGCATAAAAAAGCCAAATCACAATATTCTCCCTCTCTCAATCACACAAGCACACAAATATTTTGAGACACTGCACAGAAGAGTACTATAAATATTGTGAAGCATTTTGCATTGAAGAAGGAAAAAGAGAGGAAGGAACCTGCCATGTTGGACATTTCCACAGGTGTCACTGTGACAAATCTCAGCGACTGGGCTGCAGCTTCCACAAGGGCATGGCATAAACCACACTTGCTGCTGGCCCTTTCTGTGGCAAACAGAAGGGAAGACTAATCTTCCTAACTGTTTCTGTGCACTAGAACATGCCTATAAATGGTCCCTGAGGGCACTTTCAGGGATATCATGGGGCATGTCTTTCACAGGTCTTCTGGGATAAAACCATTCAGCTTTGCTATAGTATCATCCCCCCTCAATCAGAGCTGTTAAAGAGATGCCCTAAGGTACAAGTGGAAGACATTTAAGGGCACTGTAATAATTTATAAAAACAGATTCAGAGGGAAGAACACAGTACTGCACAGCTGGCAATCCTCTCAAATTATTCATCTTTACATCACAAAATCATTACAAAGTGTCTGAGTATTTCTGTTTACATTGTTTGGGAGTTACTTGCCAATTTCACTAATAAAGTGAAATAAAAGAAATTATGCAGGTTGTCCATTACTGCATCCTTATGAAAATAACTCTGTACCTAATATCTTATTTCATGACATCTTTGCTCACGACTTGTTGGATTTTTGAAATTCACAGTCCTAGGCAAATGCTTGATCCTTCTCTATTGACTGAAAAGGGCAGTTTAAAGACAATTTAGACCAATTTTAGACCAATTTTGAGCTATTATTACGAATCTAATGTTTTAAACAAGCATTTTACCAAGCATTAAAGTTGGGGATTTTAAAGGCTCTTCTGTAGTTTATACAATGAGAAAAACGTCAAAACCTTAAAAAACTCCAGATATTGTGGCCTAAAACAAAGCAAACTTCAAGCAATTTATACAAAAATAATTAAAAGGCAAATAGTAAATTAAATGAATAGTAAAAACTGTGTTTATTTAGGCTGCGCTTGATAGGAGAGGCCACAGACCTCAGACTCAGTGGTGTTATGATTCCAAGGAAAGGATCATGCTTGCATGAAAAAGGCAAGCTTGAGAATACTGAATGTCACACACTGACACACACACACACTGAAAAAGATGAGATTTAGTCTTGTTCTAGTATTTCTTTCACAAATAAAAGACCAGAATGGCCTGAATGTTTAAATGAACACTTTTTCCTGGTGTTTAGTACAGTGCATTTTTGGTAAGTATTTGTCCAAGCTATAAACCATGCCAATATGCCACTTCTGCCAATATGTGGCAAAAATTAGAGTGGTCCCCTTACCAGCTACTAACATTTTAAGAAATACCCTTAAGAGCAGGGGATGAGTGATATAGAGATACAGAGAAAAGGAGAAAAGCAAGAAACTGGTGCAAAGTAATCTAATTATTACACTGGAGCTTCTGCCTGTGTTCAGTTATAACAAAACACATGAACTGCGGTAAAATATTTTAACAAGCAAAATGTCACCAATACATGCATGCAAAAGATTAAACCTTTGTTCTTCACTTGAATTATTCCAAACAAAATACAGGGCCCTTAAAAGATAGGGAATATGGTATCTGCTAGGCATGTAGCTGTATTTGACCATGCATTTACAAGAAACAGTTTTTACAGGAAAATATTGAACTCATCAATATCGTAACAGACCTTTCACTCCCCCAACAGATGGTAATGAAATTTATGTCAAATCTGCTCCATCCACATTTCAAATGTTGACTATACTTTCAACAACAACAAACACAACTTTCGCATAAAAAAATAATTGAACATTGAAATATTGGATCATTAACTCCTTTGGATTGTTCTATTTTACTAGGCATTCCTAGTTTCTCTAAGTCACAAATAAAGTAATTAAAACATAATGAAATAGTTTGCAAGTACTCCACCACAATGATACAGGAAATAAAGAGCTAAGTTTTAGAGTTAATTAATGCTAAGCACAGAGCATCAGCTAGCATTATCCATCCTGGATTAAAAAAAAAAAA
>VXBC01012978.1:2232060-2289567 GCA_013399945.1 Ploceus nigricollis
AAAAAAAAAAAAGCTTAAATACTAACAATGTAGAAGGCATCTTAAAAAGATGGAGTTCACTTATGCATTTTTCCCTCTGAATTCTAAAAGTATCAGGTAGTTCCCGTTTCTGTGTTAGCCTTTTCATATTGAAAGAGATGGAATTGATTCTAATTGGAATACTTTCCAAATCATGTCTTTTACTGCTTCAGCCATATCAAGCAGAGACTGCAATGCTTCTTATTACACAAATCTATGTGTAAAATTTAACAGAACAAAAAAATTCCTAAATCACTAAATTATCAAAAAATAAGAATGCCATTGGTAAAAAAACCAAAATAAGCATTAAAGACTTTTTCATTACAATTGTCTTGTCAATAATCCATTGAAGCCAAATCTTTGACTTTATGAATATTGGAGCAACTAATTGCATATTTCCCTTAAATCTCAAGTATCCATACACAGCTAGAAAATCATCAAAATTTAGTTTTGTTGTTAAGAAAAGTTTAGTAATATAACTGAAATAAATAACTTTGGCATGTCAGGCAGAAGTTACTGTTCCAGAACAGCAGAGAAATAACAAATGCTTAAACTCCAAATTTGAATCCATATTTCTAAAGACTTCTCCCAGCAGTCTTTCCAGAGAACTGCTCAGTCACACCAGCGATTTACTAATCCAGCTCAGAGGGATTTCAAATATTATTTTCTCTTATCATCCTGCCACTATCACAGGAGCCCAAAGCAATGTCATCATCCCTTGTCCAGTAATTGTGGAATGACACAAAGGACAGGCTGAGAACAAAGTCATGTGCTGGGCACAGGCAACTTTCTGAATCTTCAGGTTATCTCTAATCGCTTCTTTAAAACAGGTAACTTGTTCAGGTGGGTGGGCTGAAAAGGTTATCCACGCAACAACCTTTGTTTCCCAACAAATTGCCATTAATTGCACAAAATTAAACCAAAAAGTAGTAGGAAGTAGTCTTCATTTTGACAGTAACTTTTTTCCTCTTTTCCAGGGTATTTTGAAGTAGGCAAAGTGTGTCTGATTTCTTTATCACATTTCAACAGCCTATACATAAAAATGGATAAAAGCTGACTTCATAGCTATAAGTCACTAGGACCAACAGAAACCAAAGCAGCTAAAATGAAAATTAAATACACTATTTGATATTTTGTATAAAAAGAAGCCAAAAAAATGACAAATTCCCATAAAGAATGGAAACTATCAAGGTAATATTTTGCATGTCACAGCAGAAACAACAACAGGAAATCTCTTTAGTTGTCCTACCTTCTTGAACTGCCTGGAAAGGATTGTTGCCGTCCACAAATGTCACTGAACATGTGATTTTCTCTGTTTGTAAGATTTCATCATTCTGGTTGAGATCAGCTACTGCCATTCGAAAAACTTCCTCATCTTTTTTGGCAGATTCATCAAAAATTGCCCCTGTGGAGGAAAGAAAGAAAAAGAACAAAAATCACATTGAACCTTTCATCTACAGTATCCCGAAGCATTAATCATAAGCACTTAAGACATTTTTTTGCTAAAACATCATCCCTTCCTCATTCCTTATAAGAAGTACTCTCTATACAGAGCCCAGAAGTTGCTTCACAATATACTGAATTTTTACATTCTGACATAATGTAAGACATATATTGAAGGGAAGCATTGATGCCAGCTAGAAATATTGGGGAAAACTATTTAAGCACATCTGCATAAGAACATGGCCATGAAATGAGAATTGAGTTTCTTCCAAAGGTGCCGTTTAATATATTGAATGACTACAGTGGGCTAGGATCTACATTTAATATCATGTCTACTGACAATTAAAAAATATAAAGTTCAAATAATGTGAGAATAAGCCTAAAAAGGTAGCAGCACTGGGAAAACAAAGTAGAATTGACATCCACGATCAATAGACAGGTCAGCAGCCAATATAAATTATTTCAAGTGTAATACCTCTAGGATTTGCAAAACAACAATTCCAGCTAATTGTCTGACTCTTGAAGTCAATAAGTTAAATTTGAATTTAAATAGTTAATTAAAATAAGTTCTGCCTTTATAAATCTCACTCAAAGTGAATGCTCTGCCTATTTCTTCAAAACATTTAAGCAGAATGTCGTAAACAGGGAACCAATAAACTCAAGAGGAGCTGGCAGAGTGAGAGTGCCCAACTCTCATTTAGCCAATTCCTTAAGGTGTATTGAAAAAGAATTCCAAGATTAATCCAGAGGTTTTAAGCTTTTTTTTTCTTTAAACTATAGCCTCACTTTTAGCATCACTGATTTTCTATCATTTTACACTTGCTTTTTGTGTGAACTATTTATCCAGAGATGGCTCAAAAAGTCCTATGACAAATGCTAAATTGTTTGAAACCTTAAAATCAAGGCTATTAGATTTTCAAGCACCTTTAAAGCTTTCAATCCCAGGCAGTAGATTAGAGAGACAGAAGGGCTGCTTTAAAACCAGACTTTTGAAAACTGTGTTTATTTATTCTTGAGTGTCTGTTTTCAGTACAGAACTCAGCTAACGCTGCTTTAAAACCAGACTTTTGAAAACTGTGTTTATTTATTCTCGAGTGTCTGTTGTCAGTACAGAACTCAGCTAAGGCAGTGAATGTGTCAAGGCAACAAAGACAACAGAAGATGCTGATCACTGATAACTGCAGGTAAGCACCCACAATCAGAGCTGGAAAGAACTGAAAACGATTCATTTAGAGGAAATGGCTACTTTAAGACAAACAAACTTCATACACAGTGTTTGCTGTGTTTTTCCCACTGACCTCTGACACTCATCTCCTGCCAGCACCACTCATCCTTCATGAGCCTCATCTCTTCCTACAGTCTGACCGCTTTGACTCCAGCATTTTCCCTCCTGAAGCTCCTACCATCTGGAACAGCTGTTCTTTACCTCTCCACCTCATTCACCTGTCATCTCTGTGCAAATCTCAGTTGAAAAACATTCATTTTTCCCCTTGCCCCCACTCCATTTTCCCTTGTTTTATTTAGCTCCACAAAGCAAAGCGGCACATGGCCGAGAACACGCTCAGTATGCAAGATGTTACAAACCCTGTCTTCCCCACAAAACAGGTATTTGTGGATACATGCAGCATTTAAGGGGACAAAAAACTGTGTCCAAGGCACATCTTAAAACATATTTCTTACCTCATGGAACTCAAACCAAACCCACACAGGCTTCACTTGGGGGTTACACCCATACTGATGATAATGACGTAGCCCTACAAATATTTGAAGGAATGATTCTACATGGCTACTTAGTAACAAGGGTAAAATTAAGGGGGGGGAAATAATTGGAAAATAATTATAGTAATTAGTCAAATTCTATCCCTGTAGAGTAACTCCACCACAAATGCTATACTGTAAAGTGAACATACACAGATTTCATGCACACACACAGGGCAGCTGTTGACTGTGTTGCAGAACAGCATGGCAAAACAAAGATCTTCCAGCCAACACTACGGAGTACAGCTTCTTATTCAACAGATGGGAAATACCATCTTAAGCCTGACTTGGTCCCCAGAATAACCCAGGGTACAGCAAAGTCCCAGGTACCTAGGTTTCTTTTCTATGTGTCATCATAAAAAGCCCCTTCGCCCTTCCACTGGGCAACTGAGAGCTGCTGCCAAGATAATCCTGGACTGGTGAATCCATCCGGGTTCTCAAGAGATCAGCCTTCTTCACAATCTTGTCCTTCTTTCACACACAGGTATTCCTAATAAACTCCTATGCTTTTTTCCAGTTTCTCAGCCTGAAAGAAACCATACCTCTGGCAGCACCTGAATGTATAAGGGACTGGGCTAAATCTAACTCCATGTTTTTTCACAAATGCTGCTCTTTCTCACTTGAGTACAGTGCCTCCACTTTTGCTCTGACCACTGCTTATGTTTTTATGGCTCCATATTTCAGACATAAATTTCAAAATTTCTCCTATAACTAATACTGGATCGGACATTTTAAAGAAACTACCTCACAGAAACAACATCACACATGTTCTAGCGTAGGAGTACCTCCATAAGTAAAACACATAGATATATAGGTGAATTTCAAATAAAAGTTCTAAACATAGCTTGTGTCTGACCATCCAAGCAGGAATTAGATTATTTTCCTTTAGAAACTCAGGCCTTATTCATTAGAGCATCTAACTTCTCAACACAGAAACCTTTTTAAGATATAATCAAGATTACAGTGTTCCTTTCACGAGATGGCAGTGCACAGCAGCACATGCATTACACTTTGAAATAATGATTAGAGAAATTTTATTACTTAATTGATTCTCAACACTTAATTTCAGTTGTTATATAAAATTGAAAATCTAAAAACAAAAAAAAGCCAAGCCACAAAATCCCTGAATCATTTTTAATTTGTTACTATTCCCACATATATATAATTTTATGTCCCTGTTTCAGCTGGTTTTCATGTGTCTATATATCTGTCTGTATTACAGAGGGGGTGGAAGAGATATTACTTTTGCTTGTTTTTTTAAAGAAAAGTCATTTCAATGAAAAGATAGAAGAGATTGTTTGGACAGTGCTAACACTGCTGTAATATTTTCCTTTCACTGTCATTTCAGGAATTATTTTCTAGTTTACAGGATTGATCTTTCTGATGCGTAAGAGGTATATCAAAATTTTGACCTCTAGGTCAACATGCAGCCTTTAACTTAAGGTTAACTTTACGCTTAAATTAAACCTTACGTATGAGGTATGATATTTTCTTGCAAAGTCCTGCAGTCTGAAGTTTTTTTTGTGTATTCTTCAAAATATCGTCATTCAACCAAGCTAAGCAACACAAATGAACAAAAAAAAAAGGGTATCAGACTTGAAAATTACTTCCCTAGTGAGACCTATATGCTCTCTCATTTCTTCATATAGAGCTGAAAATGAGAGAACTGGGATGACCACCAACTTACTTGGAGTACATGTCTAGAATGAACCCTTTTCACCATAAGAAAAACTGTCACAGAAAGTAATAACAGCTGAGGAGGAAAAGCAAATTATTTCTATATATATTGTAAGGCACTCACTCTCTAGAAAAATGATGCAACATCATTATTTACAAAGGGAGAAAGTCTTCAAAACTATACAAAAGTAATGCTGTTCATTTCTCTTCCAGCCCCACTGCTTGTCTCAGCTGGAAGTGGCCTCACACTAAACATGCCATTTCTAACTGTGCTCAAGGAGCATTCCCATGATTGCATCGGGAGCCGACACGCTGACACAGCAACCACTCTGCACCAGTTTCCCCCTCCTGTTTTATTAGCATGTCATTACTTCCAGCATTATTTCAGAATCTGGATGAGGACAGCACAAACATTCTTTCCCGGCTTTTTAAAAACCCACAGCACATCAATTATGTTGTGTGGTTTAGCAGGGAATTCTTTGCATTAAACTACCTCATTTGCACTCAGCCACGCCACGAGAAATCTGTCATTTTAAGTTAATATAGACCAAACCAGAGAAAAGCACAATAAATTCAGACACCGATAACATCATTAGAATGGCTTTTCAAAGATCCCTTGTCCTACTGACCCATATAAAAAAAAAAAAAAAAAAATCTAAATTAGATATTATCAGCTATTTCTAGAGTGGTTTGAGCAGTCTTGTGGAATCAGTACAGAAAACAAAAATGTGAGAAAAATGTGTCATGATTGCAAGGATGAAGAGAAAAGAGATTTAAGCCATTGTTCGTCTCTCTATCAACTGAGAAAGGACAAAGTCCACTGCTTGAAATGTTCTCGAGTGCTAAAATTTTATTACATAAGAAAGTATGACATTTCTGGATTTCAGTGCCCTATATTAGTCTCAGAAAATTAAGTACCTTATTTCAAAGAGCACATGGATTAAATGCCATTGTGAATTGAGGTCACAGTTCAATTTCAGCACGTTTGATTTTCACCTTCTAACATTGCACACACCACCCTCACCAATAAAAGCCATATATGCTTTGCCCAGTAATTTACTAGTTCATTCCAGGAATTTTTGGAGAGAAAAGGAAGAAAATGGGAAAGTCTACATAGAAACTTTTTGAGCAACTATCTCATGTTCTCAGCAGGTCCTGATTCTATGACAATTCTTTGTGCCACTGATATTGCCAACTTTTTCCAGTGTCTGAATCCAATTCCACTGCCTTTCCTCAGCTGCTGCTGTTGAATTATTATTCTGAATGAGAAACTTAACACTGCTGCTGGGAGAAGGATGGCCGTGCTGTTAATGCTCAGAACTGGAAGCAGAGAGTTTTGACTTTTCATGGCAAAGCTCATCTGAAATGTCCTTCAGCTCATTTCCGCAGGTCCAGCTCCCCAGTATCAAATACAGTTAGGAAACGTTAATTTCTCGAGGCCTAAAACTGGTATTTGAGATCCTTAGAATCATTGTAGAACCAAACCCCATGTTCTTTCTAGGCCATGTGAATGTCTGGTTGGCAAAACTTGTATCAAACCCATTCATTTTTAACTACAGTGGCATATGCCTGGGTATATTGCATACTATCATGCCTGATTTACAAAATATATGCACGAAGCTTTAGTAGGCCAATTATAATGGTATAATTGTCAACAACAACAAGAGGGACTGCAGGAGTTTTAGAGAAGGGCTGCAGTAATGTAGGAATTTAGGAAGTCACATACAGAGACCTTGCCTTGCGCATGCAGCTCCCATTATCATGGTGTTCAGCATGCACTCACACAATTGGACCCTAAATTTCATTGTGACACATTTAGAGCTGCTGTTAATCTTCTCTATTGACCAATAGGCAGCTGAGTACATGCAATCACATCTTGATTTTGTCAATGAAGGGAAAACAGCACGCTTCGCCTTTGTCTTTTAAGTTGATTAAGTTTTAGAAACAGCACAGCAAACTTCATTTTGTCCTTGCAGCATAAAGGCAGTTGAACTCCTCCACCTCCTGCATCAGGAGGGAGCTCCCAGCAGATGTGTCCTGAGCCACCTCGCACGTCAGGCTGCGGCTGCCGAGCACAGCACAGGGCTGGGTCGCTGAGCCCCGCGGTCCGTGGGGACCACGGCTGCCTCACCCGGGGCCAGCGTGGGGCTTTAGCTCAGGGCACAGCCAATCCCATGCATCTGGAACTGTCAGCCTCATGTGTTTGCTCCCCAGAGCCTCCCTACCCTGCACCACAGGGATCTTAGCACCAGAGTGCATCTAGGTCAAGCTGAAATTTTTGAAAACACTACTTGTTTGTTCATTTTAATTTTTCAAGACTTTCACGGCTCCCATGATGATGTTAAAAGAGACAGCAGGGTAGGCTGAGGAGCACCTGCACCATCTCCTTCTGCAGAGAACATAATGTCTCCATGCCCACCAAACTGTAAAGGTAAGATTTGTCTTTCTACTTCACATATCTCTTATTTTAACAAGCACAATAAAAGCATTGAGCAATACCTTAGCACATACCTTCCGCTATTCATCATCAGACATACAAAAGAAAATTAAAACAACCAGCTTAAGAGAATGTATTTGCCAACACTAAATCTACACATGCACATCGAAGTTCTACTTGTTACTTTCAGCAGCACAGATGAGACCAGAAAAACTTCCCTAACAGTTTCTTGATTACCACTGACACAAGACTGACCAACTAAGAGAAGCTTCAGGCCTACTGTCATTTTTTAATAGACTTTTATAAAGGCCTGCTTCTGACAGAGAAGAGTGGCTATTTTCCCAGACCACGAGCAATGCCTGTTTAACCTGAGAGACCATACACTATGTATGCCTGCATACAGATCCCTGCTACCTCCAGAAACAATTCCTTAAATAACAACAACTGTATCCCTTTTTAACGTAATGGGGGAAAAAAAACCAGCAAAATTATTAAATACAAGACCTAAATACACACCTAATCAGAATATGTGGGAAAACAACCCCACACAGTCCATTTCCGCTCCTTTTATAAGCTCTTAATCCATTCTCAGATCAGCGATATGACTGGAATATCACAGAAGTGATAAAGCAACTCCTTCCCTTTACTGTTTTCATTTTCTAACTTGAAATATTTGAAACAGAGTTGAATGAGGAATTTTACGTGTGTCTCAATCTGGCAAATTGCTAGAGGCAAAGTCTGCTTGAAATACACAGAAAGTCAGAAAAGTGCAGCTATCCTCTAAATACAGAAAACTCTCTCCATTCTTCTGCCAAAACATGGTTGTTTTTAAATGTCCCAATCTCAAGTAAAACAACCAAGACTGTTCTGCTTGGCTTTGAACACTGTTATTTGTTGTAAATTATTTGACTTCAAGAGGGTATGCACTGTATTACACCTTCTCCTTTTTGTTATCTCTGGAGTATAGCAACCAAGCTTTGGAAGAATGGTGGCTTGACAGGTTGACAAATTAAATGAAGACTCCACTTTTTAAGCATTTCTGAACTTATTTACATGCAGTGAGACCCAATGCTTCAAGTGTTGTATGACAAACGTATAAATTATAAGGCGATACTGAATTTCTAGATAAGGTGGGACACAAGCCTGAAGGTATAGAATCAATTGTCTTTGCACTTCCTTAATTTAACGTTAACAGGACTGCAGGTGATCTGGGGTCAGTTCATCTGCACACAGATCTGTGAAGCTCAGGAAATATTGAAAATTACTGCTCTGATAGTTTGCAATACCAGAATGCACACCGGAGATTTTTTTCTGTTTAATTCTACAACAACATTGTCGATACACATCAGTGTCATTGGGAATTATGGTCACATTTGGAAAGAACAGACTCTAAGATCTCATCCTCCTTATTTACACTGTCTGTCAGGCACATATGCACAAGCACAAACTCCTTCCAATCACCACTGAATTATTTTAAGCTCATCCTGACAGATATTTCTAATTGTTCTCAAGTTCTAAACCATCATTTTATACTTATATTTAATGTAGCAAATGGTACAATTTGTCAAATTCATCTGCTGAATCTTGTTAATCTCATTTAAAAAACAGCTGTCATTTGCCAGTCCCTTTTTCTGATGCGTTATTGTTGGCTACCAAGTACAAAAAAGAGGAATACAGAAGGAGAGGAAGGCAAAACATTGTGATCCTACCAAGAAATGCACTTCAAAGGATATCATGAATTAGAAGGGATCCACAAGGATCATCAAAGTTCAACTCCTGGCCTAGCACAGGCCAGCCCCAAAAATCACACCACGACCCATCTATTTTAAAGCATTTTTTCCTATGCAATATACAATCAATAGGATCTTAAAAGGCAATTCTAGAAAATCTCCAGGTAAGTAATCAAGTCCCTTCTCAATTGCTCGACATTCTCATTAACTTAAAGGGTCCTCAAGTAGAAAAGCAGTGTAAAAACTACTACATCAAAGAAATAACAATTGACATACACCTACTTTTTCTTTTTAAGAGCTAACTAATTGATTGCACAAATTGCAGAGCCACAAAGAATTTGTTCCTGCAGATAGAAAAGTGCTACACAAGCACCTGTTGGAGCATTGGAGACCGCTAACTACTTTTGTAAATGCAGCAGGGCACAAAATTATCATCATATAAACAATAAATTTTATACACAATGTACCTTTCATAGTGTAAGAATTAAGATATCTTCTGTGCACTGTTCCACTCTAAACTTGATGTGGTGATTAACTATAGTGATAATATCTTCACATTCATTATGCAACAAATGAGCTGATAATAATGAGAAGCTTTTCATGTTTTCTATCATATCCATAACTATCAAGTTAGGGTCTAGCTGTGAAAAGCATCTGGTTTGGAGATAGACTTGCCATATTATTAATACCCCATATAGAAAGTTAATGTGATGATCATAAATTTACTGAATAGTATCCACATTCTTGAAAAAAGAATATTAGAAAATAACCTTAGAATGTATTTTCAGAACTTTTTTAATTGCTGGTTTAGAACCAGAACAAACACTGATTCATTGAACTATTTCATCATTTTTCTTAGCCCCTACCTGTTAATGGAAGAACACCTCACCAAGTGTCAACAAGGATGACTGCATCCTAAAAAAGAACCTCCTAAACAGTTGTTAGGCATTTGTCATTACCTACTCTTTTCCATTCTCATACTTGCTGCTCTGCCTGTGTGTGCAATTCTGTGTCACAGCCCATGCCACAGCTGAGACAGCCACAACACACAGAGTATCACCACACAATTCCAGAAGGCTTCAACCCATACACAGTAACACCATATCACTTCAGAAGGCTGCAAGTATCTGCTCTGCCTTATTCTTCAGCCCAACCTTTTATACCCTCATGTCCATGCATGGCACCTGTGTGCCCTCTGTTCCCTTTGGTGGTTGGTCAGTGCCCCTGGGCACTCCATGGCTCATTGCTGTCAATGCTGCTCACCTGCTCCTCACAGCTGCAGCCCACTGGGGATGAGGCTGGCCACAGCCCCACCCCCAATTACCACAAACTGTGCACCTACAATTCTGCTTTGTGATTTTGGAAAGAAGCTACTGCTTTAATTAATCAAATGATGCAAACTGCTAGGTAGAGATGGAGAGAAAACTGCTGCCAAACCATTTCTTTATGACATGAGGCAGCTGCAGCACCTCACTCCTGTAGCAGCTGAAGGAGAAGAATGAGATTCCCAATATGCTGGAGATGTTGCTAAAACACAAACATATGCCTGTGTACACACACACAGACATGAAAGAGCAAAGACTGGTGCGTGAGGTTTTCCTGGAGGGCATGTTTCTGTTTTTCCTTTCCTATTTCACAAGTCTTTTGCTGCAAACAGTTTAATCATTTCAAGGAGTACAGAAACCTGGCTTACAACACTTAGATCAGGTGTTGACACTAAAGATTGCCATTGGGGGGGTATTTACGGGAATAAGAGACTATTTCTTGAGTACCACACAATGTATAAATTCGGCCTCCTATTGCCTCTAAAAAAATAAAACAGAGGTGCTGAGTCATCATGCCACAGACTCATGGAATTGTTTGGGTTGGAAGGGACCTTTAAGGACCAGGGGCAGGGACACTTTTAACCTGATCATGTTGTTAAAACCCCCATCCAAGGCAACCTTGAAGATGTGCAATGATGGAGCATGCACAACTTCTCTGGGTATCACAGAGAAGTACAGAGATATAACCTTTAAATATATTGCTTGTAAAATTCTATCTGATACAATATGCAGTGATATGAATGCCATGGTTAATAATGAAATAATACAACCACAAGAGCAGTAATGAGAAACTGTTTTATGAGCTCTACTGAATATGTAAAGGCAGACTCTGAAAATAATCCTTTTCTTAAACAGCTTTTCTATTCTCCTGGAGAAGAGACATTCAGCAAATTTACACACAAACATGGTATTTGAATGGAAATGGGATCAACCAAACAAATTAGTCCATTTTCTTGCAAGACAGGACAGGACTGTCTTGTAGAGGGCAATTTACATTACAGTTGAAAATTAACATATGTAACTTCTTTCACTCTTATTTCACAAAGAGTAACAAATCTGGAAGCAATCTGTTTCCAATTCCAACACAAAAACCACATCCAAAATTGCCCCAAGAAATAGCCACTTTCCAAAAAATGGTACAATTACCCTGTTTCTAAAAACACAGTTCTTCTCAGTACAGATTTTGTGTTACTCCCCTTAATCATATTTTTTTTTAATTTTATCATTTCACCAAAAGGACAACCCATGTGGCTCTGAAATTCTCTCTTTAAATATTCAGGACTATAGGCTCAAAGTGCCTTCATGATTGAGGATGTTGAATACTTAAATTCTTTGTCGCTTCCTATAGAAGATGGTGCCGTACCATCTTTGTACTTCTTATTCAAGTCTGATAGAATACTTTCTACTTTCTCAACACATCATTTGCATGTGTGTATAAAAAAAAGATTCTCAGAAAATATCTCTCAGACAAGCTGACAAAATTTTTATTTCAAAAATTTCACCCAATAAATTATTGTAATGATGTTTCTATTTTAAAACAGTCAAAATAAGAAGTGGAGAGTAAGGAAAGGTTAATGTCATCCCACATGAGACAGATTAAAATATGACCAAAAAGTCCGGCTTCAAATTTCTTCAACTCTCTGCTGCAATTTAATTCACCCATTGTTTTAATAACCCTACAATTCTTCAGAAATACAAAGCTCTTTGAAAATTCACTGTCTTATGAAATGTGCATGAATTTGCATTTCCCAAAGCCTCACTGCAAGTCAATTAAAAGCTCAAGTTCTGCTAAAGAGTAGTTTCCAGGGTGCTATAAAAGTGTGTACTTGTTTTTTTAAACAAGACAAAATTTCTGATTTTAAGACAGAGACTCTGAAAAATGAAGAACAGGTATTTCTTGGATTGGCTTCTGTCATTTCAGCCTCCAGGTCCACAGCTGGAATAAACTTTAATCTCCTCAAGATCACAAATACTTTTGAGAAACTAGCCCTGGCATTAGATTATTTTTTTAATGAGACCTAGAACTATGTGTTTGGTTTAAGTTATCACTTGTCAAGAACAACTTATAAAAAGCCATACGCAAGTGAATAATTACTTTCCCATTTTAGAGATTAAGTAATATTAAGCAGATGTGGAGTGACTTGTTCAGACACTCCATAATTAGTTGCCTGTCAAAATTAGAAGAATCTAATAAAAACCTGATTATTCAAAGTACCTATCTTTATTTCTGTCACTTAACACATATGATCTTGGAAACACTGATATTAAAATAACAGTAAGTATGCTATTATTATAGCTCCCACTTTATCTGATAATTTCATTGGAAAAGAGATCTTGTTTGCTTTTTTCTTTGGTTGGAGAGTTTGAGGAGGAGAGATTGGAGAGAGAGGTTTTGGTTAGTGTTCTTGGTTTGGATTTTTATTTTTTTTTTTAACTGAAGTGGCTCTAAACTTAAGATGACAAAAATGTGTTTAATGCCTTCAAAATCATTCTAACTTGAAAAGACTTCAAGTCAAGTAACTTAGGCCAAGGCTTTTTTTTAAATTTTAAGACCTATTTTAAATCACAAAAAAATTGCAAACCAGAAAGTGGGAAAAGAAAATAAAATATTAAATTATACAAAAAAAAATTATACAAAAAAAAAACCACAAGAAAAAATTATGTCATTAACCACATTCAAATTTGAACATGCAATTTAGAGACTTGAACAGGAATAAAAAAAATTCCAGAAGTGATAGTTGTGGAGATATCAAACTTGTTCTTGTTGCTGCATGATCTCTACTGATCAATTTAAGTTTGTGATGAGCCAGCCAAAGACAGAGAAGCATTTTGACAGCAGCCAGTTGTAGGCAACAGATCATTTTGAGAAAATTTTCTCATTTATCACAGAATGACTAGGTTGGAAGAGACCTTAAACATCATCGAGTCCAACCCGTGCCCTAACACCTCAACTAAACCATGGCACCAGGTGCCACATCCAGTCTTTTAAACACATCCAGGGATGGTGACTCCACCGTCTCCCTGGGCAGACAATTCCAGTACTTCATCCCTCTTGCAGTGAAAACCTTTTTCCTAATATCCAACCTATATTTCCCTTGGCACAGTTTGAGACTGTGTCCTCTGGTTCTGTCAGTTGCATTTACAAAAGAGGTAAAAAGAGAACAAGAAAACTTCCACCATAATAAAAAAAAAGTTCTCTCTTTAATAAAACATTAAGATAATCTGAAATAATTCCAGCTACTAACTTTCTGGGAACCAAGATCTAGTTGTTCTCTAGTCAGCAGAACAGTACCTGTAAAAAATGTGCATCTTATTTTCTGTCACCAGTGATAAGCACCTAAGTAATAAATAGACAGGGAAACCTAGGAAAGAAGAGTAACTTTCCTACTATTCCTGTAATCATTTTTAGTATCAGCAATTTGCCCAGCTCACTGGTTTAAGAAAAAATACTTTTCATGATGTGCTTTGCGACTTTGAGAAAACAACCGCAGTAGCCACTAATATGAACATTAAAGTAAATTAGGAAATTATTTTACAAAACAGAAGGACATGTTACATTCAAGACTAGAATCTAAATTCTGCTCTCCTTGGCATTTACATACTTCTGTACATATATTTAGTTTGATTTTCCAGTCACTTCTGCCTTAATCAAGTCCTTTTATGGTTTGGGAAAAGCTGAAGAAACTTAGCTCACATTGACTTTGCCTACAGGTCTGACACATGACTAGACATAAAGCTTAAAAATTTGTCTACAAGTTATAATCTCATTATTAACATATCAATTATCACACGACCATTTTAATTAGTTACCACTGTATTATTACCAATTACTATAGAATACTTAGAGTATATCGTGGCACATTTTATCTGGGAGAATGTGTAATTAATTTGTCAAATTACTCCTAAAGACTACACCAGAATTCTACGTAATATAAACGCTTTTGCACCCATAACTCCTGGTACTCAAATTCCTAACCAGACATTAGTAAGAACCCTGTAAAATTAAGCACTGATACAAGGATTCCCCAACAGACTGTGCCAAACACAACTTGTTTTTTAGAACTTTTTTTTTTTCAAATATCTCTCTCTCTTGTTGGCCTCTTTCCAAGCGAGAAGAGGGTATCTAAATATTCTGCATTCAATAGCAATGGAAAAGGCATTTCTAGGAATTAGATCTCAGCTGTAGGCACAACTCCTAATCCTTCATTTTTAAAAGCAAGTACAATTTTACCGAGGTCATGATTTTCCATGCTAAATCATCACTGTACAATAATTTACTCTTTATAACAAAGTGGAGCTAATATAAGATAAAATTTCTGAGAAAGAGGAAAACTGCAGTGCCCAGGATTTAAGACTCATGTACATGCTGCATAACAACAGAGCGTATATACTTAACTGGCCCTTAATAAAGGGTAAAAGTAGTTCAAGAAATGGGACCACAGCAAGTATTCACATCCAGATCTCCTCTTCCCTATCCACTGTACCAGACAAAATGTAATGCAAGTCTGTATTCGCTTATGGAACTCTAAAATCAAATTGTAGGTAGCAATCCACATTTTCATTAACAAAATTCAACTTCTTTCCACTTGAGGGAAAAAAATTCAAACCACCAAACCATTTAATATTTTACAAAGAAAAAGTATTATTCATCAGCTTGACAGGGCAACCAAGAGGTATTTCCCTGATTCTGGGATCTTAGAGGATTTTCTTTCAGTATTACCCTTTTTGCCTCTAGTTATCCTAGTGAAACATCTCCTCATGGTTCCTTTTACAGGTTGAAGAAAAATAAGCCTTGCAAAGCATCTTACCGCTCATACATAAGCATTTCCACTTTTCAATTTTTTTCTCCTCTTTTTTTTCCCCACATACAGATAACATAATTTTCCTCTTTGGTCTTAGAAATAGAATGCCAAAAAAAGATTTCTTGAAGCATGAGGAAAAATTTACATCAGACATTACCCTATTCACATTTCTCTTCTCATCCCTCCTTCACTTTCATGGGATTTATATCAATAAACTTTGCAGCAGATGCATTTATAGCACTGGTAAAGCTGTTTTTACTGTCCAGAAAGTAACTCAAAGTACCAGGATGCTGCAGTCATGGCTGGAACATTTTCATGGGACATGGTTTAAACTCCTGAGAAGGAATAAAACTAAGCAGACATCTTCAGCACTTTTTACAAGTTCTTTGACAATGTCCTATAATACAAGAGGAAATATCAGGAGCATTCCTTATTGATCTATTATTATTTCTTATGCCATTATGAACCACATTCCACTGTGTTTCCTAAGTAAGGGAGTTCACACCTCTACCTCCTGTAGAAGATCCAGGGCTGTATATCCCACAGGACTTCATACTGTACTTCTCTGCTTCCCTCAACTCAGGAAAGAGCCAGGTTTGAAAGCACATCTTTGTCATCAGCTATGCTTACAGAAGGCTGATATATTCTGGCTGAAGTTTCAGCTTTCCTCTTTGTTTGTCTCAGAACAAACAAATAAAACACACATATGCAGTCACTTCTGTATTTGGGATCTAAGCCCCAGTAGCAGGTACAAGTCTGGTGCTTGGGTAACTTCTTGACCTGTTTGCTACATAACGCTATTCCACCTTATATACACTGGCTTGGGAATAATTACCTGTCCTCAGAAGATTGCAGTTTCTATTCCTGGTTATCTTATCTTTCTCTTTCTGAATATATGCAGAAAATGGGGAAGATGACTGTTACTCAAGCTTGAAGATGCATGACTTATTTCACTTCTCTAGTTACTTTTAAAAAATCCTTCAATACTATTTCATACAAGGTGGAAGGGAAGACCCCTTTCCTCGCTATGCAGGTAATATAAGTAAACACATCACTCTAAAAGGTCACATTGTTATATTTACAGTCTGCAATAAGCCATCCTGTATTATATGAAATTCATGGAACCTTTGATTAAAAAATGAAAATGCATATAACAAGCTCACAGAAGGGGAACACTGTATAGAATTATCATCTCATGCATACACACTCTCTAAAAGAAAGTAACACGCTCTCTAAAAGAAAGTGAAGAAGCAAAAGAACATGGTTTCCCACAGAGAAATAGCACATCACATATTTTAAGCCAAGGTAGAGCCTTCTGAAAGTGTAATAAAAATTGGTCAGGTAGAAGTCATTTGGGCTTTATAAGCTCTATCCTAGAATGTATAAGGATGACAAGGCTAACGAAGACTAACTATTCTATTACAATTCTTCAGTGGTAGCATATCTAGTCCATTATGTATGAATCTACATCTCAAGCTTCATTTTTCAGAGATGGTTACAGACCCAAAGGACAAAGACTCAAAAGTAAAAAAGCAGCACATCTCAAAAAGCCTTGTGGAGTCAGTTCTGCTTTTTAAAGTAAACACTTATGTTAGTGAGTCATTATAAAACCTTAAGATTGACACCTAAGTTTCCACAAATAAAGTCTTCCAACTTCCTCTTCCATATGACTGCAGAAGAGTTTACCATATTACAAATATAGATTTGCATATTACTTGCCTCTTTTTTTTTTCACATGTTCATTTTATATTAGGTTACTTTATTCTCAGAAATATGCAGAAGAGTTAGAGAGAAATCCAAAATATAAATCCTTGAACTCACACTACGAAAATTATATACAGTAAGATCATCAAATAATGATTAAGCAGACATAAATCACTGTTTAAATGCAAAAAGGAAACTATTTTCTAATGAACTCCCATCAGGAGATTATTTTTTCCTAAGAAAGCAGCAATAAATTGATATCCATCCATCTTTCATCAAGAGCACCAGCATTTTGCAGTTGTGTTTCCAAAATATTTGAAGAATCAATTGCACTTTGCAACTGTACGCTAATTTAAGTAATAAATAAATAAATATGCTTTTGAAGTATGTCCTTGGCTGCTTTCAAAGCCTTTTCACTATCAAATACTATGGTAAGGTTTTAGCAACCATATCAAAATCTTGGTATCAGCTTCTGAAAGTAAAAGTGGAAAAGGACCAAGTCTGAATATCTTGGTGCTAGCTCTACTGCAAAGCATCTAAGTACCAGATTACCTTCAGATACTGAAAATAGTATCTGTGGGTTTTTTTTTAAAAAAAAATTACTATTTCATTTCAATAAAATAAGAGCCTGTAAAGCATTTTGGGTTTTTTTTTTAAGCAGCAAGCTGAAAAGCAGTCATGATAATCACTGCAGAGAGCTAACCTGCCTTTCACCTACTTACATTGTTTATGTACTCAAACAGTCTGGGCAGGGATATAATCAACTGCTTCTTTGAGAAAGTAGAACTAATTTTCAGTAAGATTATTTGTGACACATTTCCTGAGAAAACTGAAAAACTCTGTGGGTTTCAGGAAGAGCTTGACACTTGCCCGGGCATTCTTCAACAGATTTTCAATGCACGCAGGACTGCTCAATATTTCTGTGCAGCTCAAGCACATATCTTTCAAAACAAACCATTCAAAAACAGATTCTCACCAAGCACTGTGAACTCAGTGCTGGTAGGGCACGGAAATCAAACAGACAGAGAGGTTTTCATCAGCCATGGTGAACCAATGCTGAGAGCAGCTCTTACTCCAGGGAGCAACAACTCATCAGAAGATACAGACCCATAGTCCTAACCCATCAAGTATCCTCAGATGTCCTTCAGTTTTGGCTACATTATAAATGACCTGAACATATTATTATTTGATATATAATTAATATATTTTCTCGCAAATTCTACAAACAAGAAATCGGTGTGACAAGAGCCGCTCTAGAAAATGCAGGTGAGATTTCAGAAAAACAGGCATGGATTTGCAGTGGGGTTGGAGGCATTATCCAGACAACCTGAAGTGGCCAGTCATTTTGCAATGGAATGCTATTGTGAAAGTGAAGTGCTGAAGTACTGCAAATATAGAGTAATTGGGGGGCGGGGGGGGGGGCTGTCACTNAGTGATGGGGGGGGGGGGGTGCTGTCACTTTTTATATGCAATTTTCAAGCCATCCCTCTTGCCATAATAAAGGGCTTGGAAGCTCATCAAATACTGGCCTGAGATCATAATTAAGGGAAAATGTGGCACAAGGCTGCATGTCAGCAGCAAGGTAAACATGGCAACTTGAATGTCAGCTGATCACATGCCACCTTAGGACTCAATGTACTTGAGGTTACCTGAACCAGAAAAACAGCATTTATGGGATGCAGACAATGTTTTTCCTATGCATTTCAGCAGGCTCAAACACTGTGCTGGGTAGCACAAGAGAAAAGCTTGCCCAGTCAACAGACACAAGGATTTATATAACTGGCCTTTCTCATGCATGCACATTATTCTTCAGCATCACAACGATTAAGTTACCAGATTTTTAGAGCTACTCACTAATCAAAAACCCACCAAGAACCATGCATTTGCAGCTGAAGAATATAGTGTCAAGGAAATTTCTCTATATATTGTGTGAGGAAGTGGCACTTCCTGCAGCTTTGCTGCCTTTGAGAGGCTGGCATGTCAAACACTGACAAGAGAATGAATAGAGCCAGTCATGCTAAACATGCATCCTATTGTTTTGGGCTCTGTCGGTCAGATCCACTGTCAACACATTTTCTGTTTCCCCCTCTGCCTCCCCCCACCACCATCTTTTGTTGCTGTTGTTGGCAACAAGTTAAGTTATACTCATCCTATTTGATTCAAGAAGAATATGCTGCGAACCATGCTGCATCTGCCAGAGCCAGTCTTTTAAAGAAACACATGCACTTTTTTTTTTTCTCTAAAAGGCCACCAAAAATAACCCACTGGGAAGCAGGAATGGCTTTCTCAAAGACTGACAGCTTGACCAAGCATTTGATCCATAACAGCCTGAGTCAGCCCTCTGTGGGCAGAAAGAGCTCAGGTGAGTTAGAAACATCAACAGGGGAAACACAAGTTGGGACTCAAACATGGGCAAAGTATGAATGCACTGCAGATATTTGAGGCCATTTCTATTCTGCTTAATGAAAAGCTGCCGTTTGTCTACTTTGTTTTCCCGATAAACACATGCCTTTAATCAAAAATAAAATTATTTTAAATTAAATTAAACTTAGTAAATGCTAATGAAAACTTTTCTCCCTCTTGGCAAGGAGATTTACAAATTATGAGGAGAAAGAATTGTTTTTAAAAAGGTGCTATCCTCTAGGCACATATTTTACGTGCAGTGCCACAAACAGATACATTTCTTAAAAAAACCCCACTGTCCAGGACTTCATTGTGGTCTGGAACTTTTCCAGATAGGGAAAAGATTTATCAGTAGGGAAAAAACAATGGTTGAAACATCCTTAAAAAAGTCATGAAGCCTAATTTAGGTTCTATCATAGAATTTAGGGAGCAAGGACAGTGACTTGCAATACCTTAAAGCCAATGACAAACCAGAAGGGAGCCTTGGCTTTGTTTAATTTTTAAAAGATATTAACCTGGCAACCAGCCTTGAGTTTAAAGAACAATAATAAAATGTAGGCACACTGCAAAGTGGCTCCTCTCAGGGTTCCCCTTAGGGAAAGCAACACATTTGTCAGGATTGGGAATGTCATCTCTTGCCTTCCCTGTGGCCAAGAACAGAACCTGCCTGAAGAGATGTTTATACACAGGCACTACGAATGAAATCAAATGATGATAAAAAGTTGCCAGGGTTCTGGCCTACACACATTCGAAGGAAGACTGAAACTACAACCTACAGGGAGAGGCTGTCAAAGCAAAGGATGGCAGAAAGTCATCCTGCTAGACAAAATAGGAAAGACTGTGATAGCTATTTTTTATCAATCACACAAGCTGCATCACATCACTCTTTTTAACCCTGAAGCTTCAGGAAAGAGAAGATAGGTTACTGCAATGACAGGGAATCAAACAGGAAATAAATTATGTTAGGAAGAGTGAGATCAAAAGAGAAAAAACAGAAACAGAGGCCTATCAATCTGTTTCAGGAAAGCCTGGGCAACTGCAAGAACAGAAAACATTTCCTAAGTTGCAAGATCTCTTAAAAGTGTCAGACAGAAATTGAAAAAACATTGCTCCTCCAAGGAGGAGGGAGGGAAGGTGATGGTCACTTAAGGTTACAGGACTTAACAGGCTCTCCCTGATCAGCAGGGATATTACAAATTAAGAGATTTTTAAACTTTATTCCTGCTTCTCAGTCTTATGCTTCTGCTGATGACACCACTGGAGCATGACAGATTTACTAGATTATTTAATCCCATTTTACTCCAAACTCCAGAAATTTATGAAAAGGGGAAGAAGGAAATGGCTTGCCAAGGCTGAGTTCTTCGGTAAGTACCTTGAGTAGTACTAAAAGACTGGGCAGTGTATTCTGTACAGATCATGGTCCAGGGAAAATTATTTCAAAAAAACCAAAACAGAACAAATAACAACCCCCACATACACTCTTAAATGTTTATTGATCAAAAGACTCTCAAATTTCTGGGTTACACCATCTGCAGATTTAGGAAACAAGAGAACAACCTCCCCTTGGCAAGTTTTCACACCCACAGGCTTCAACATTAACTTGCTGACTGGGTAAGCGGACTGATTACAAAATACCACAATTTTTACCCTGTGGGAAACATCTTTGAAAGAAACTTATTATTTGACATCAGACTACAACACAATCGGGTCTCCTTAATTTCTTCTTTAATCCTTTTTTCCAATGCTCTGTTCTCCAATGCCTGGTGAACAGAATCCTTTTTTGCATTCTCTCTTCCCTCCTCCTATCTTTCCCTTTCAGCCTTGGCTCCAATTTTTTTTTCTTTGCTCCATTTACCACACTACCTCTTATATATTCCTAACTTAATCAGCTAAGATTTTGCATTTCCTTGCAGTCTCTCTCAGAAACACTTTTTTTTAATCATACCTATAAGGCATCTTGAATTTAAATACAATGCTTAAAACCAAAACAGAAAAAAGTAGCAAAATAAGTCTAATCGTTTCTATATGTTTTCCACTTTCCATCCCAAAAACATTCAGTTGCACCTTTAGATTTACTTCTTTAAAAGAGAGACATTTAAAAAGAAATTGGGACTTCAGTTTCCCTGGCTTCCACCTGTATAATTACCTACAGAATTGCCTACCTATTTATTTTCCATGCCAAACCCTAATTGCTGGGCTCCTCCTACATCCAATTTCTTGCAGCCTAAGAAGTGAAGAAGTAAATGGGTGTCATAAGACAGGAGTGCAAATGTTAAGAGAAAACTTTATAAATCAACTCAATTCAAAAATCTACATCAGATTGTAGTTAATAAAATTAAATTAGGATTGGCTGCTTGAAGATGGAAATAAGAACAGAATAGGTCACTTATATTTTGGCCTTATTTTTTGAAAGAAAAAAAAATTTTCCCAAAGCTTCTGAAAACAGCCAATTTCAAGTCTTATATAAATTGTATGAAGATAGGTACATGAAGAACTGCACAATCTTTTGATACTACAGCAGCATGGGCCATCCATTACCACTGGAGCACCAAGGCAGAATTTGCTTTGACCTCAGACTTACCTAGCCACTCAAAGAAAATCAGTAAAGGTGTAGATATCCATATTCCAAGGGAATGCAAATGAATCTATCAAAGTGCAAATTCAGGGAGTCAGGAAACCTCACCTTGGATTCATTTCTGGTGCATTTGCTTACCCTTATCATTCAATACCTAAAATCAGAAAAGCTTTAGCAGCACAGTTACCAGTTTTCTTTAGAAATGCACTAGGCTAGACTTGCTTCATGTATAAACCTCTAGTGATTGCAAACTTGCCATTTTATCAGGAGAAGATTCTTACCTGTTATAATTACTGTTATGACATCCAGCAGCACTGCTAATCTGATGTTACAGGTTAGTTCAGTTATTTCAGTATTAGGTATTAATAATTAAATTAGTTGTGAAGTTTTTTATATAGAGACTTAATAATGTGCAGTAGAAGTTTTCACTTATTCTAGAAGGATTTAAATGAAGCATTTTGCATTGTTAAACTCAGTCAGCTTTAATTTAAATAGCAGTACTGCAGTAAGACAGAAATCAAACAGTCCCAAGTGCAACAGCAAGAATTTCCATCATTTCACAGACACACCATTATGTCAGAGATGTCATTTTTCTAGAACAATACAATATGCAATTACAATATGCAGTGAAGAGCATCTGGAAACTAAAAATCAACTTATGCCTGTGTAAAGACTCCCTTTAGCTTCACTGGGCATTGAATCAGGCTGTTACTGCAGAACAGTCAGTGTAATTCTCCCCAATGTGTCAGACATTAATGACACTAACACAGCAAAGAACAGCACACCACAAACAGCTGATGACCAAATTGCCCAAAGTGCTCACGTACCAGTGAGGCCTGCCCACCATTTCATAACCTTCTGAAAGGCTTTCAGACTCCAGACAACATTCTCTTGCTGTCATTAGAAATGTACTTGTTGACTTTCCTCAATCCATTAAAGGTTAGTACTTGCAGTTATTTCTGCCTACCAAGAGGCTGCATTCTGGCACTGCTTTACAAACATTGATTCCAAGTGGGAATTTTTTCAGCCCAAGTTTATGAAGATTCATCCTCTGCTTTCTACAAAATCAAAGTCACAACAGGGTAGATCTTTACCATGTCCTTACTTCTCCAGCATACAGAAGAGATTAAAAATTGACATCTTTCTATCCTCCTGGGAACATGCTGCTCCAACAGAATTTATGCCACCATCTTGGACAACCTGGGTTGTGTAAATTCCACCTCCACTCATTTGTGAACAAATGATTATGTTGCAAAACCCTAGATGTATCACTAAGCTTACATAAGTCAACTTGCTTTTGAAGACAAGCTTTTAGATTCCTCTCTAACTCAACAGCTGCTGGTTCTGTTGAAAGCTGAATAGTATTAACCTTGGTAATCAAGAACCTAAGGTCTTATTGTTTTCTGATAGTGTGCTAACGCAGGTGTAAATAAATAGCAGGTCAGTCAGCCTATAGCCTCAGTACAGGGTACCAAGTCAGAATAGACACCTTCCAAACCAGATTAACCCAAATGAAATCAGGCATAACGCTTGGAGCATTCAAATTATCTCATTTGATACCAAATAACCTCTGAAGCATTGCACCACAGCATCTAGAAACTTCTTGCATTTTTCCTTACAAAACACCTTTGCCTGTAAATATGTTTACAGTTGTTTTCCAAAACCCCTCATACCTGGAACCTAAAACTCTTCCCTTGCTCTGCACCATGTGTGACAGGTGTGAAAAGATTTTTATTTCCTAATAGGAAAGGATAACATGTACATGGTCTTACTAAAATCAGTATTGCTCTGACTTCTCAAGTGAGGCACACACTTGCACACTAGCAGTTCTTAGAAGCCATTTGAGATGTGCTCCATTCACCTTCCCTGTGTGAGATGCCAGGTACTCAGCACCTCTAACCATCAGATCAATACTGCATGCTAAACAGGGTCTTCGTCAAAGGCTCCTCTGAGCTGGCACACTCAAGAGAGCTGAGATCAACCTAAGTAATTCCAGTGTGAAAGATTTCTTGCAAAGTATACTTTTCAGAAACTTAAATTTTCTACACAGCTATCTTCCAGTAAGGAATAAATTACAAAATTTCATCTCTTTCATTTGATTTAGGCTTGTTTTTTACTCTCTTCTTGCATTGATTTACCTTATCTATGTTTCCAGACAACACTAAGTAGCTCCAAGAAATGCATTTCTGTTCCACAGAAGTGCAAGCTCACTGCTGCTTTGATTCCCTTTAGTCAGGTCTTCCAAGACAGATTCTGGGGAATACCTCCACAGTGTTAGATTCTTTTAGGCTTTTGTTTTTATCCTTTTGGCATCATTTTCCAGAGTAAGTGCGGCAATATTAAGACCACCTCATGCATTTCTTAATTAAAAACTCTGTCATATGGAAAGAGGAAAGATGGAAGATCTGAAACAAATTGGCAGCTCTTCAGAGAGAGGACCCCAGGTTAAAAATGTTACTGAACATTAAGGGTAGAGGACGCTGGCATCTTTGGGGAACTTGTTTCTTGCCTGAGAAACAGAGAGTGTCACAATTGCACGTTCTGTTCCCTGAATTAGTAGCTCACAGAACGGTTTCAAGGAACTGAGAGCAAGGTTTCTCTGCTCAGAAGAATGAGAGGTCAAGTGTACAGATGCAGACACCCATCAGTTCCAGAAAGGGTCTCACAGATTAGAGAAATAGATAGGTGAAAGAAATTGGCCAGGAGGTTAATGTGGATGTTTACAGATAATACACTGCAATCATTCAAACCAGCTGTCAAGTGTACAGAACAAGTAATAGCAATTAAATGGCAAGTTTCTGATGGTACCTCCTCTCTAGTGGGGGAAGGTTTCTGCTGGAACCCTTCCTGGCTTCTATGTGGTTCTCATCACCATCAGTTTCTTATCAAAATTGAACCATCTTTCAGTTGGCTGGATTCTGTAGAAAACATTAACTCTGATATTTTAGGGGTTTTTTCTTTACTTTAAATGAAATCCTATCCGATGCTGACTATGGTTTACCAAGCCTCAAATGACTCAGATGGTGAATTGCTCTGGGTTAAAAATATATTGCTGCTCTTGCTGTAAAACTATTTCCCTTTGTATGGAAAAGAATGAGACTGAGACTTGCAAGGTGCATTAAGGCACGCAGGTACAACTTCAACTGACATGGAGCACCATTGTCTATTCAGCAAATCTTAAAGATGTTTGGGGATTGTGAGACTGTAGAGTCTAAATTACTGGGTCTACCTTCTAGCTCAAGAAATAAAGGTTCCTGTTTCCAGACTAAGGGCACAACACTAACAGACTCTCTTTTCACATGTCCAGTTCAAGGAACATTTTTACAGTTTGAAGATATATTAAAATTTAGTCACAGTCACCAACTTACAAACACACTGTGTTGAGCAGATTTTCTTCAGTTTAAACAGGATGATGTTCAACACAGTACATCACTTCATTTTTTTCTCTATCATTATTTTTAGATACAGTTATGCTTTTATACCTTCCATTAACTTCATGAATCGTGGATATAGATACTTATGCAGAAATTGCTACACCTCTGTTTTAAGTTAGGAAGCCAGCTTTCATTTTCTTTGGTATATTACTATTTTAGACAACACAGCAAGAGATAAAACACATGAAATTGCATTTGTAGGAACACAACAAAATTGGCATGGTGACCCATAATCAGATGCAGTCTCTGAAACCACTGTGAAATTGATCTTTTTGAAAATGACAAGATTTTGTCAACATCCCTTTAAAGTACTACTTTTCACCAGTGCTCATAAACACCTTTTTTTAAAGGCACAAAGAAAGAATTATGTATCATAAATTAATGTCATAGTAAACTTAAAATGCGAGTCAGATTTAAAAGAAAAAAAAACACAAAAAAGCAACTGAGCACAAGTAATCAGTCATACAACCCCAAGAACGAAAAATAGTGAATGCTTAGAAATTGCTACTTTCACCAGTCCAGCAGACTGTATAATTTACATCCAAGACAGGACAAGCTTTGCCACATTGAAGAATGTATTTTTTTTCCACAGGCTTTATAGAAGGTAATTTTCTCAGGCTATATAATCCTCCATTCCAATTTTAGCAGCAGAAAAAATTAAAATATAGTCAGAATTAGTCTACTATGCTAAGTACTCCAGGATCTTAAACTATAACGAGTGTAATCAGCTAGAGTATATTGTTTACTTTAATCCAAATAAAAATGAAAACCACAAATTGATGTCAATTATTAAGGTGCAAAAGATTTGTCCTTGGAATTCAGTTGCTTAAACTGGTTCTGTAAAATAAACTGTATACAATATACAATCAGATTCTGCTGTTCTTCAACCACATAAAACTTATTATGGCCATCTTTTCCTACAAAACAATTCTAAAATATCAAGCTACTGTCCTCCACTTACAATAAACTCAGCACCTCAATTATGATCTCTAACTACACAGTATTTCAGCCTCCATTTGAAAGAATAAAAAAAACCAAAACAAAACAAGAAAAATACTCCAAAAAATAAACAACAAGTGCAGCCAAAAGACCTGCATTTCACATTCAAACATTCACCAAGCATTTCAGGACAGCTCACCCACTGAGTAAGAGGTTTTCCTACAGATTAGAGCACAGAAAAATCAAGCACTTCCATTTTCTCTCATAGGTTTTATTAGCAAAGTTAAAAGGCCTTTATTTTGAAGTTAACTGTGCTGTTGCATTATGGGTTTTCCCCATTAGAACACAATTCAGACAAGAGTAAAGCAACCACCTGTTACTACCAAACACAAAATACCAGCCCAAAACTCAGCTAATGTCCCTTTCTTCATTGCAGAATGCATGCAAACTCTAGGAGGGGAAAACTGCAGGATTCACTCAAATATAATTACCACTCCAAAAGCATCTCTATATCAATAAAAAGGAAGTTTAAAGAAAAACCTTAAAGTAAAGGGTTTAGAGAATTCAGTTCAAAATGTAATGAGGATGTGGTTTTGTTTACCCTACAGCCCAGATGAATGTGTAAATCCTCACCTTAATTTATAAAAACAATTTATGAATGGCTATGACTGGGTTATCCAGACTGTGGTGAAAATACACCTAGAAATACTCCTACATATGCTTCTCCGGAAAGCCAGTGGCAGAATATTGGTGTCTCATCACACTGAAAAAGAAAACCAAACAGGCCAACATAGGGTTTGGAATTAGCACACCAGACAAAATTCCACTGTGGGAAAAATGCAGGCAGCAACAACAGGAAGATGCCAGGCCTGGTGAGGCAGATTTGGACAACCTCTCTGGACAACAACTCTCACTATGGCAAACTGTGGAACTGGGAAAGGAAGCAAGTCCTTCCACACATGCAATACTAAGTTATGGGAAGGGCACGTACACCTCGTGGACACCTGGGGCTTGGACTGGATCCAAGTGGTACCTCCAGAGGAACCCACTGGGGACTCTCACCACTGAGATCAGAAGGGCCATCAGGACACTGCAGGCACCCAAGTGGTGGTGACCATCTTTCTACATAACTTAGCTCTTTCTCTCTTCCCTCCCACTCTCCTCCTCCTCAGCATTTAGATTTAGTGGTAAATAAAATCCATACCATTGACTTTAGCACATGGTCTCAATTTGTTCATTAACTGGGTATATTTTAATAATCAGAGACATCTTTTAATAATCAGACCTTAACATTATTTGGTGTCATAAGTGGGATCATAACAAATAGCCTGCATGTATTTAACATAAACCAAAGAACCTCAGTTGTGAGGCTATGCACCATAAAGCAAAGAGGCCTGTATCCTATGTAAACTTATGTGGGTTTGTAATTAGCAAATCTAACTAGCAGTTAACATTATTACAATGAATTCTCACCTGCAAAGCTCAAAACCATAGCTTAAGTGTCTTAGGCAGCAAGACAAACATCTGTTCTCTGAAAAAAAAGTTGGTCTTGATGTCTGAACATTACCTCCTAACCAGAAATGAATGATCCAAAATGAAAAATAAAAATTTAGAACTTGGCTCTTCTTTGCATAAAAATTCTTCTACAGATCTTTATTAATTCTGCATGAATATGATAAAAATGTTACCCTCTGGCTGTCTTCTGTGAGATTGTGCAAAATAACAACAGGGCTACAAAAGAATTGCTGGAACTCCTTGTAGCATTGGAGTGCTAGAGAGACCAGAGCTGTCCATGGGGACTGAGAATAGAGAAATGCATTTTTCTACAGTCCAGAGATATGTCATGGCCCTTATACTTGCTTCCAAATCCAAATTATAATGCTTGCCTCGTCATAATTAGAATTGTAAAGCTCAAAGTACATTTCCTAATTTAGCTGGCTTCTTGATGTCAACAATTTTCATGGATATAAGGAAGACCATTGTGGGGAAAAAAACCCTATTATATAGTGCCCTGAACTTTGCTTGCTTATAAGGCATCTTGCTTATTTCTGAAGAATCATTAGCATAGTTGGGCACCAGTATATTATAACAACAACAACAAATAAAAGATTCACACCTTTCAAGCAGGACAAAAGGTGCTGTTGGTGAGGGCCAAAAACCTTAAACAGCAGGTGATGATACCCCTTGTACTATCACAGAAGGAAATAAAAGTCAGAGTTATTACTGAGATCTATTTTCTTGGCTCCTTCAGCAAAATGTCAGCAAACTGACTCAAATGACAGTGACAGTTGTTAAACCCTTCTTCAAGGAGTAGTTCAAAGAGTCAGTGTGAAACAAACAAGACTCTTGTGCTTTCTATACTGATACACCTTGCTTTTCTATTGTACGGGATTTGGATTTTTTTTCTCTTATGTACTGAGTTGAGTTTTTTTGTGCAGTGGGTATTTTTTTCTTTCCTATTCATTTTCAGTATGGCCACACTGACAGGCTAAATTTTAGGTTCAGAAAAACTGTAAGAATGTTTCTGATACTTCTCAAAAATACTAACAGAAGAGATAAAATAACATCTTCATAGAGCTGTGTCTGGAAGCTCACTTCTTTCTTATGCCAACACAGTTGGTAGATAATCTGGTATTCTCTTGTAAAAATGGACAGAAAAAGGTCAAATTTTCTGCCAGACCACGACAAACATTTGAAAAAGCCAGAAAGCCTGTAACCATTCCAGGGCTGATGTGAAGCTCCTGCAGCTGGCAGCGCTAAGGAAACTTCCCTGTCTGACCCTCCTGGAGCCACTCTTGCAGCCACTCGTTCACCACCTGAGATGAGACCGAGGCCCCTGCACAGTTACATACCCCACACACCAGGTTTCCTTACTGACTTGATCCCAGGTTTCCCAGAGCACAGTCTCAGACATCTAGACCCTTAAAATAATTTCATTATTGCACCATAACTAAACAAAATTACAGCTCAAGCTGGTGCCTCCAGCCTGACCCCGAACAAAGGAGCCCCTGGGCTTTTATACCCTCACTTCTAAGGGCAGGAGAGTCTGGAATGATCAGCTCCTGCTGTGTCCCTGAGTATCCAGTCTCCTGGTTGGGCCACAGGTTCCAGGGCCCTCTGTTCTGCAAAGGGCTGGCACTTCATGATCTCTTGCCTGGAACTCAGGCTCCTGCCCCCCAGAGCTGAACCTGCAGCTGCACCCTGAGCTACCCACGCTGAATGGATTCCTCAACACGCAGCGTGCCACACAAGGGGGACAGACAAGGACATCTGCAGCTCCAACACCTGGGACACAAACTTCAGCTTGTCTGGATCCAAATCTGAAGAGCATTAATACCTCCTCTAGCAGTCCCACAGACACTACTGAGGGGAGCCTGGCTTCTGCCAAAAGGTTTTACAGTAGCCATGTGCCCACCTCAATTCCCCAGGTGCTCTTTCATGACAAGGGGCCAGCAGGGAGCTGACATAACATCCCGAGTCTGACAGTGAAGCACTCTGCTTCCCTGCAAGCCAAAACACAAGTGCGCAATGATTTTTAATGATACTGGCTGCATTTCAGCCTGGAAATTCAACAAATGTTTTGAAATTGAAACCAGATTTAATCTGTTAAAAACACCTGACAGCAACAGTATCCTGGATTTAAATCTCGACATGAGAAGCAGTGACACACAAATATTATCATCTGCTCTGATTTGCTCAGTTGTATCGATAGCACTCTCCTACTGTGTCTCAAAGTATTTCAAGGAACATGGTTTCCCCAAACAGTGCCAGCTCTTCAGATTTAATGCCTTTGTTTGAACAACAATCAGTCAAGAAAACTTCTGAAGACCAAGATGAAAATTCTGGTTAAGACAGAGCTAAAGACCTGATTAAGGAGCTGGATCATTCACATCTCAAGAGAACGCAATATTTTCTAGTGGTTATCTCAAAATGCTTTTCCCTGTCATTTACTATTTCCTTCCAATTTGGAATGACAATAAATACTAAAATAAGAACGTTTTCAATTAATAAAAACAATAAAAATCTGATTCTTGTCTACTCTATCTTTAAAAATTTTGAGGGCCAAGTCTGCTTAGTGCACATCTAACCTCAATGGTACTTGCAAACTGAAAAAATTCCTTGGAAAAGATGTGCCCACTCTATTTTTACATGAATGTCTGAGCGATATACAGAAGTAGGAAACAGTAAATTATTTATATCTTTCTATATTTTAAAGCAAGTCAATAATTAGTGTCTCTGGAAAGACATAGGCCTCAAAAAAAGCTATAATTTTTTTTGCCCGTTGAAAATTGAAAATCATTGTAAGCATTGAAAATCTTGTGAGAATTATGTCTTTACAACTATGAAGTAGAAATATATGATTTAATAAGCAAGAAAGTTACTTTTGTTCAGCTTCTTTTTTTAAATATTCTGTTTTGATGAACACATTTAACTCAGACATCTGGCAGAGCAGTTGGAAGGAAATCCTTGTGATTAAAGGCCAAAGGAGATACAAGCACTGGGAAGATCTCCAGCAAAAGAACTGATAAAAATGGTTTGAAAAAAAATTTTTAAATAATCTACACCAGCTAGGCTCACAATAAGAAGAATCAAAACCAAAAAAGAATATGGTATAGTAATTCTACATTCCTTTCCTTTTGTTTCAAGTTATTTTTAGATCTTTCAGTCTCACCCTTCTGATTTTTTTTTTTTCCCAAACCATTTTTATCACTGGTCTTTGGATTGAGATCAGGCTTAATGCCATCACAGGACGGAGCAGCCCTGAGGACACAGTAGTACATGGTAACACATTTTTCCTTTCCCTTGGAAAGAACGGCAGGAAACAAAACTGGCTCAGCCTTTAAGTGTTTTACTACATGCATCACTCGGGGGTTGTGTGCCTCCTAGGATCAGCTGTTAAAAGCAAGTAGTCTCTGCTCTTACGTCTGTATTCCATTAAGGCATTTAGTGCTGTCAGAAATTAAATTCAGAGTCAACAGTCAAACACACTGTATGTAAATGTGAACCTGAACTCTTCAACTCAGCTGTATTTCAGACCACAAAAAAGATACTGCAGGAACTTAGCTGAATTACACTTAGCAAAACCTCATGATTACCTCTTGTTCCATTTAATTCTTAGTTACTTCTATTAATAATACAAAAAATAATGAAAAGGAAAACCAAATAGCTGCAAGAAAGCAGCAGGGAACTGCTTTTAACTGCTCACTCCCACAGTTGTATTTCATCTTTCAGAGCTGTCTTTAAAACACTTTGACAGCTCAGTTCTAGACTTGATAAGCTGCTAGGAGCTAACAGTTCAACTCATCCCCAAGATTTCAAACTGCTCATTAAAACAAGATGGCTATAGGCAACAATGGAACTAAAAGAATGTGCTACAATCTGGTTGCTTGAGGGAAACCAAGATAACTTTGAGAAACTCAAATCCCCTCAGACTTGAGAAAGAAAATAAAACAAATTATCTTCAGGAAGGACTTTCTCAAGTTTTTCTTCCTCCATCCCATGCTCCTCATTGTATTTGCTTTCCGTATTTCCTTCCTTCCTCTATTTGAATTAGAGGGAAAGGTCTCAGAGCAGTAAGTAATTGCAGCTAGCAGAAACTGATAAGTCCATATTTCATAAGGGGCTTTGGAAATCCATCCCAGATGTTACGATGCCTGTATTTATCATGTTGGAAAGCCCAAATCTGACTTGGTCTGTTGTTCTGTTCTGAAAGTATAATGGCACAGGGTAGAGGTAGAAAGGAACTGTTTTAATTATTTGTCTGGTTTGTTTTGTTTGTTTGAATTATTAATGTCCCAAGTTTTATAAGAACCCTCTTTTCAGTTTTGAATTTTACAGACCTTCTTCCTGTATACTGTAATTAACAGAACATATATATAAATAAATACATACACACATACATGTTGATATAATGACAACTAAAATCTTCATCTGAGTGCAGAGACAGAGGCTGGATATGTGAGAAGGAAAATAAAGAGCCAAGCTACTTGTTAGTCAACTATTCCAACAGACTTTCACCCATGGAGCAAGCTTGACTGAGAGGTTTTGTCCACAATGCAACAGACAATCACAGGATCAAAAGACATAGCACTTGCTTTGAGTTTTGAGCCTTGTCCAGGATATGCTTGAAGGCCCTGAAGCATGAAAGAGATTTTCTCCAACACTTAAATTAGCTCAGACATCTCTGTTGCTTCAACACTCAGTCCAAAGCAGCTCTGAATGAAAATTACATTAAACCAAGAAGTCTTCAGCTAATTTGTACCAAATTATGTAATGGCACAGATTCTGAGAGGCTGGAGCATCTTAGTGGTCACCCTATGAAAAACTCTTACACCACTGAAGGGACTGAAGCAACTCCAGAGAATGAGGCTGAAGGCAGGGAAACAAAACAGGAAACACTTAATTTTTCAAGCACTAACAAATCTTCCATGCTAAAATGAGAACGCAACCATTCCTAATGCTTGGTCGACAAAGAGGAGAAGGAGAGAACATGAGATTTTGATAGGTAGAAGAGAAAAAAATTTTCTAAGGGAAGAAATGGATGTAACTCTGTCTGAAAAATAAGAAATATCTGTGACCCAACATATCTCTCCTTTAGACAAGTTTCTCAACAGTTGCTCAAATTTACACTAATATTTCTTAGTGTAAATTTAGTATTCTTATCTAAATAGAGTATTCTTAGCACTTATTTTCTTAAATGTGGATGAAAATTTTATGAACACTTTCATATGGAGCTTCATGAAAATTATCTGAGAAGACCATCAACAAAATTTAATTTGAATAAATCGAAGATTAATAAACAATATAGCAATAAACATTGATCATTAGCTTAGCTATAATGATTTCCTTTAGATTTTAAATAGGTACATTTTATTCCATATTTCAAAAGCACCCTAAATCATTTACTGTGAGCTGTACTAGATATAAATTGCCCAAATACTGAGCATTTGGCTTCAGCGTGGTTTGCTCAAACAGAACTAGCTCCTGAGATTTAGTGTATGACTGCATCAAAGGGCCTTTTTAACTTCCTGTTTCTCCCTCAACATGCTCTTATAAAACCCCAGATTTAGTAATTTATTTCACTTTATACTTTTAATTGCAGTTTCTGCTCATTTCTGCATTTCTTAGGAAATAAGCGAATAATTTGGTAATAGTTAGGATTAGTTTTCAACCTGAGTACAAAACAGTATTTTTCAGGCCTCTGGGCATTTCAGAACACCTGGAAAGCAATCAGAAACAATATCTAAAGAAAACTTAAATAGACAATGAGAAAAACCAATGAGAATGCCTAATATATCTTATATATTATTATTGCTTTAAAGAGCCTCATCCTATTTTATCATCATTGCATTTGCATTGAGAAACAACTTCTTCAGAAAATCTGCTTTTAAGAAATGCAACCCAAGGGGTACCATTGAAATACAATAAAATAAACTGATTTCCCTAGGGATTGAAAATAGCTCAAGTTTAAGCCAAGATTCTTCTCCTATAAAGCTGTATCTTAATTCTGATGGATTTCTCTATTTGATGGTTCACCTAAAAATTTTATGATGCCTACTCAAAGAAGGAGTCAGAAAAACTCTTTGTCTCCTTTCTTTACACAAGGCTTCTCTCCCTTTGCAACTGGCTGACTCCAGGGCCAGAATACAACATAGCAGAATAAAATTAATTGAAACCTCTAAGTCTCACTTGAAACCTATGAGCTCTGCAGGCCAGATATATCACTAGCTACTAAAATCCATCACTCAAAAAGACCTACCCCAAATCCACCAACAAATGACCAGAAAACCCCAGCATTATTAAACATGCGGGTTTATATAGCAAATACCTGCAATCAGAAGCTTTTCATTATTGTTAGTGGAGAAAAGACAAAGCACAGTATCAGCAAGCCTACCATCTTCTGAGCAATAAATACTAAACTGAAATCACCCACATGCTAAAGTATCTTTGCTCTGAAAGGATTGCAGTATGTAGAAGAACGGAGAAACCATGATGGTGAACTGTAAACTATTTGTAGCTTATTTATAATTCCTAGATGTATTTCTTGTGCTGCCCTGAACTTGCAAGTAAATTTAATGACACATTTTGTTCACAACACCTTGCATGACTCAACTAAACCAGATTTTGGGCCAAAATTTTGACTTGCTTCCTCTTTGTGGAATGATCTGCACTGCAAAAAGAATATTATTCTGTACACAATGTAATAAAGATATTTACATCTGATCATCATTCTAATAAAACAAAGTTGGAAAATCCTCAAGTCTTCTGGTGTTGAAAATTTGAAGATGAAAAATGAGAAGATAAACACACAGCTGAGTGTATAGGGTCTACCTGTGATACAGGTGTTCTTATTTAGCGTTGCTGGAGTCCTCTCCACTAAACATCCTCCAGGATGGCAAATATTAGGCTATCCACTCCTCAGAGCACACTGCACTTCTCAACAAAACAGAAGCCTTGGCAATCAGAGATACTTAAGTAGCATTTTATTTTCTCAAGAACTCAGTAATACCACATAGCGGGTCACATTGATCATCACCAGCTTTTAACTTCCTGCAATGCACGGCTATTTGTGCTGGTCCAGATCTACATTTGCAGCTTTGGATGGTACAAAACACAGACAAGCTCCACACTTGTTTTGTCACAACACTAAGAAGGTCCACTACTTAGATTTTTAATTGCATACAAGTTCGAATATTTAAATGGACATAAAGTGTGAAGAGAATACCAGCTAACATAGTTCTATAAATGCACCCATCCCAGATAAGCTGAGATGGTCAGAGCTGTTGCCTCTGAGCACATCTAGAAAACCTCGACATACTTACTCCATGTACTTAACTTTTTAGTTATGGTCTTGGTTGAGAAACAGAAACAATTAATGAACTGCACATGTGACACTTCAGTAAACCCTTCACAAAGGCTTGACAGAATTTGAATTATCAGACAGTGAATATCATGGCAACAAGTAAAATTGAGAGTATGTAACATTAAAGGCCTAATGATAACCTAATGATCTCACAATGTGTAAAGCTAAGTAGTATGATTCATTTTGCAGACACTGTGGTATTAGATTGATCAACTGTTCTTGAGAAAGTTACAGTGATTGTTAACCTGTCACTTTGCTGTTTCAAGAAGCTGCCACAATCCAAGCAATATCATAAATTTAACCACAGACATTAAGGACTTGCATGATTCACTGATATTGGTTCATAACCTAGATGTTGATTCACATTAAACTCAAAACATCTTCTCCATCAGTAGAGCTTCACAAGTGAACTATAGGTCAGATCCCTTGATTTAAAAACACAGAGGTCTTTTTTTCCTCCTTTGTACTCAATGAGAACAGGAAAGTTTAGGGCAACACCAGGTTATCCTCTAATGATAAAGTCTCCTCCAACCCATAACCATTTCATCTGCAGAAAAAAGCCAGAAGGTGCTCGACTAGAAACTCAGTAGACATGACTGTGCTTCTACAGAAGTGAACCAGCAATATCTGAATGCATAAGGGAGCACACAAATGCCAATTTAACAGTTAATTGCGTCCAAATTTCACTTCCTATTTCTCTCATTAGTCCTGGAGGTTGATCTGAGTGTTGAATTGTGGATACTCAACCTAATAAGCTTATTTTATCTTGTAAAGGTCACATAAGTACTCAAAAGGGTATGAAAATTTAAAATACTGCATTAGTGCATTTCACTTTCTCAATTTATAATCTTCATGATTGATTTAGTACTATTTAAGAGTTACAAAGAATATATTCATGAGACTGAAAATATCTATTCAGTTTGGATGACAGACTATGGATCAGCCATTATTTGAATTTTTTCCCCTTCTTTATGTTGGCCTTATCTTAGATATTTTAGTCTTCTATCTTGAAAATGCACTTAACCCTAAGCATAACAGCTTAAAGTTTGGGCACACTGTACACGATGCATTAAAATTACAAATCAGTTCATTTTATGTACATTCTATGCAGCTGTGACTTAAAGAATCACCAGAAAGCAAATAGAAAGCAAAAAGAAATAGATTAGCTGCAATATTGACTTGAGAAATAAAAACAGATGACCCTACCCTGTGAGGCTGAAATACAATATACTTGCCTGGACATCCCTTCACAGTCCTTATGGTCCTCCTTTGGACTCTTTCTAATAGCTTAATGTCATTTTTATATTGTAGTCCCCAAAACTGTGATCCCCAAAGCAGACAATCAAAGAATCATGGAATAGTTTAGGTTGGAAGGAAACTTAAAGATCAACTAGTTCCAACCTCTCTCTATGATCAATAACTGATCAATGTGGGTAACGTCAATCAATAATATGATCAATGTTGGTAATGTCAATCTCTTAAAGCACTTCCATTATCTGCGAAACAAGTTTTCTACTTCTATCTTCTTTTTTTGTGGCAATAATATCAGGATGTTGCAACCTTGACTGAGCAACTCAGAATGCAAAACTGTGCTGGCACAAACAGCATGGAAAGGTGCCATGCAACTTTAAGCCGGAAACATCCTATTATCGGGGGAACTTAAAATGCAAAGAATACGAACCCTCTGAAGGAGAACCAAAGTAAATTAAGTAAAGCCTGGCAGCTTGTCTCTTAGTGAAGCATGCTAAATTAATACAGTAAGAGGAGACACCTCTTCCACAGAGCAAGGCAGAACTCAAGCAGCATCAAGCAGCCATCACCGGTGTCACTTCAAATTCAAGGGCCAGATAACCAAAGGCTGTGAAGAAGGAAGCAGTAGTTCTAATTCAGGCTGTCAGTTACTTTACTTCAGTGTTAATTCTTGAAATATTTTATTGCTCTCAATACCTGCTTGATCTGTCAGTTTATAAGTGTCCACCTTTAAAACCTTTCAGGTAACTCAATGAGAGTTTCAGGCTTGGTAAATAAATTATGCATTCCTTTATTTCATTCTCTACTTTTTTCCCCATTCCTTTTGTTTTAAAATGCTGTGGTAATTAAAAAAATAGATTGTAATTAATATCATGAAAGAGAATCACAATTCTCAAAGCAGAGCTGGAAAAATTCACCTTAGTCCCTGAAAAATGCAGCATATTGTGGTAGTTTCTACAAGAAATGTGGGATAATTATAAATAGATTTAATTTACTTCCAACTGGTTGACTGGACAGTATCAGAGGCTATCCCAGATCATCATCTGCAATTAAAAATATAAAACCATGTAAAAGTGTCAGTCCCAGATGTCATTCAATTACTGTCCCAAGCCCTCAAAAATTAAGCAGAAGTTATATGTCTATATGATTATGTCCTTATTTTGAAATTGAAAGATGGATGAGGAGTCATTCATTGTTGGGCTTTTAAGGCTGAGCACACAAACCAAAAACACAGTGAACAATGAAAAGTTGTAACTGTGGCACTGGAAATGGAAACGTAGTTCCTGAGGAAGCAATAAGGATTCTTCAGTACTGGAATCATACAATGTTTAGGGTTACAAGACAAGCAGGAAAGAAAACTAGAGGGCAAACGAAGCATTCTTGCCAGTTCCATGTTGGTAATACAAGACAGGATCGTCCAGAAGAGTGACTCCTCAGCCACAAGTCTGTGAGGCTTCTTTAAGTGGTAAATAGACCAAGAGTATATGCATATGGAATATGGAAGCATAAGTTGCATATGGAAGCAACCAAAGCCTGAGATGATTGCTGTAATATACGCAGACCTCATGCGACAATTATGATCACAATTTTCCCTGAGCAAAAGAGAGAGACTTTTATACGTAAATACGGAACCAAGAAATGATGCAAGACCTGGTCAAGAATATTTCAAATCCTGCCAATGCCTAGGAGTCATTCAGAGCCCAGAGATGATTCTACTCTGCTTTTTATTTTCCCTGATCAAGCTCACACAAAACTACTGTTCATATTTTCAGAAGACCGGCATTACTCTTTTCTGAAGGCAAACAATGATTTTTTTTTCTCTTGACAAATCATCCATGACAAAATGTCCATTAATGCCAATGGAATCAGGATCTGACATCACACCTTTGCTGTTCATCCTCCAGTTATTGGTGCTGCAGTTACCACCTATGAGAGAGGAGCCATAAGACAGCTGATTTTTAAATTTCAATTTTTTTTAAAACCATTTTGGTTGAGTTAATAGCAATAGGCGTTAAAGTAAAAATGAAAATAAAATTTCAAAACCCAACTAATCACATAGGTGAAATAGTCACTAGTAATCCAGATTCCCTACTGATTTACACAACAGCTCTGGGTGCTCTCCTGGCTGAGAGCAAGAGCACAGGAAGAAGGAATTCCCTATGGTCATGTAAATTGTCAGAGCCTTATTTTGACTTATGAAATGAATGCTCCCAATCTTCAAAATGGGCTTTCCATTTCCAACAAAAGCTATCTTGAATTCTGCCTCCCAAAGGAGAAAGCCCCCACTGTCATTTGAAAGCTTTAAAGGTTTATTCCTACTGGAAAATCCATTTAAACAAACATCCAGGCAGAATTTCCTTAGTGCAAAAGAAGCTTCTGAAAACTTTAAAAATAGCTATAGGGGTTTTAGCCTCCTGAGGTCAGTCTTCCTTGCACAGCGACTGCCAATCTCAGTACCAGTCTTCTACAGAACTTTGAAACCTATAAGACTGCTTGAGAAATGTTCAGCCGAGTGGATAATATTTCTCTTGCAACACTAACAAATATTATAAAAAAAAAAAAATCAGTTATCTTTACAGCAACAATCTGAATATAAATAACTGAGCAAAAGAAAGAGACATCCACAATAGGAATGATAGCCAGCACTGGTCTGTGGCTAACTACTGCAAAAGCTTATCACAGCCCTAAACACAGCCAAAGCTTATTACAGGAATTGAAGTAGCCAGAATGTGAACTAGTTAACTGCAGGACAGAATATAAGATCTTGAGACAGAACAGGAGAAAAGGCCTGATTGAATGATCACATACATGAATGAAGGCTGTTGTAAAACAAAGCTTATCATGTTTCACATAACCCTTTCAGGAGCTGATTACTAGCACGGGTGCCAAACTAAAACAAATTAATTTACCAAAAGATATGTTATTTTCGTAGTGGAAATTCCATCATACTTAAATACTACCAAAACCTCCTTGTTCTTCTTAACTTTTCCAAAAAGCCTCCCTAACAGCTTGTCTCATTTTAGAATCACATCCTTAAAAACCGCAGAACTGACATTTTTTTAACAATCTATAAGGAGTTCATCTTGGATATTCTCAGAATATTTTTCAAAATAGAATTTTACAATCTTTAGGACCGTGATTCCTGTTTCTTAACAGAATGACAGAGAACTATTGATGAATACTCTAGACAGAGTTACCAATAAGGCAGAAGTATCATATAATGATCTGGCATTTGCATTATTTACTATTTCCTTTTTCGACAATCATTTGCAAGGCTACTGAAGAACTCACCATACCACGTGTGCTAGAAAATCTTCCTACACATAAGGAAGTCACATTAGCTTGACATTTTTTTCTTTGGGAACTCATATTGGCTTATTCTTGTTCTTTAGAACTTAGTTCTTAAGAACTGGTTGTTTGCGACTTTTCTCTACCCTCCTCTCAACTCTTGGAGTAAGGAGACAGAAATTGTACTATCAGTCATGCTTGCTTTTCCTCTTTTGAAAGATTCTTCAGCCCTCTGGGGCCAACCCATTCTCTATGAGCTCTCAAAGATAAACACTGCCAGTTTCTGAGCCATTGATCCGGTTAGTTCCTGAGGGATTGAAGGTAAACCTCATTAGACACAAATGACTTAAATACACCAAGATGGGGTAAATATTCTCTGATTCATGCTTTTCCTGGTCTGGTCTCTATACTCATTCTACTCTTGACTTTATTATGTTCAATTGTTATAAGTAACTTTCTTTTAAAAGGCCTGGAACACAGAAGAAAATAGACATTTAGCTTAACTATTAATAACTATTAATTATTTTCCTCAATAAATGAAATGATCCTTTTTCTTTATTTACTTTTCACACCTAATATGATGAACAGGACATTGTTATGGCCTTTTAGTGCCTTTTACGAACTGGAACTTAATCCATCTTTTTAATTTGGTCTCTTTGTTGTCACCCTTTATACATGCCATTGCCAAGACAGTGCAATTACCACTTCCAGTACAGTTCTTTTCTGATTTTAGGAATCTCTGACAAAACTACATTTTCCCTTATTGCACTTCATATCTGTATTTTACACCAAAATAATGGTGTTGTGGTTTAGCTATTGTCTCTTTAAAAAACGTTTTTCAAGACCTCTATCCATTAAATAACTTCTTCTATCTAATTATTTTATTATTTGACAGAAACCTACTTTTCAATCCTCATTGCCTCCAATCTTCTGCCATCATTCCTTCTCTTACTTATAGTCAGAAAGATGATAGGCACTGGACCGAGTGATCCTTTCCAATATTATCTTTCTAAGGTGTTTTCAGAACAGTTTCATTCTAATGACCTTCTCCTTTCAGACAGAGCTCTAGTCTCACTATATGTAAGATGCAGTGTAAAATCATTGTTCCCTTGGTTATTTTCTCCACCTTTGTTTGCTGGAAATACAGAGACAATGAAATTTGTTTCAAGGTGTTTTAGCAGTGATTCTTTCAGGTATTTTGATATTGTCTGTACACATCAGCTATTGTCCCTTGTACAAACCTATTATGGTAAGTTTCTGTTTGTTCTTTAAATGTCTTTCTTTTTAAAAACAATTCCCTAAAAGGGTTTGATGTGGAGCCAGCTTTAGAGTTATTAAATCAGCTTTCACATTTTTTACTAACAGACAACCTAAATTCCACAAATGTAAGGAAATAATGGAAGAACTTTTGGGGGCAAGCTGCATAACTTCTATAACCATAAAATGTGGGAAACCTCCCAGCACACAATAGAGTGGAAATTTCTATGAATACATCATCTCGACCAGTTCTTCAGACAGAAATTTTTCAGCTAAGAAAGACTGTTTTCTACAGCTAATCTTCAGAACACTGGAAAACAAACCATGTTCAAAGCAGGAAGGATAATTTATCATTGCAATTTCCAAAATCTCCAAAGAGGAAATGGGAACTGTCCAGCTAACATAAAAAATGGTATTACTACTCTTCTGGCTTTTTGATATTAGCTGAAAAAAATTGTTTAGGGCCCCAGCTGCAAATGCACAAAAGTAACCCAACCTTGTCATACCTCACTTCAACAGTGTCCTACACTGAAGACCAAATAACATAAAGCACCTTTTGTAATTTAGAAAATTTTGGCAAATTTTCAAATAATTCCAAAGGCTAGGAAATCTATGATATTTGATATTCTAGATTTAACAACAAGTCCTCATTTGAGTAATTTTGTCCTAGCATGTAGTATATGAAAAAGGCAATTATCTAGAAGCAAACACTTTTTCTATTACACTGTGGACAGGGTTGTGCCTTTCAGAATTAATTTGTGCATTATTAGCTGCAAGTAAAAGTGCACTGTCAAAATTCAAATGTATAATAGTTTTTCAAGTATTTCTAAGCATTGAATTTCACTGCTCAACTGTTTAAGCAACCCCTTGCAACTGGATAATAATGAGCAACTTAGAGAATTACATGACTGCACTCATGGACTGAGGTGGACTAGGGAACAATATCTTCTTTCCAGTCACGTCTTGAATGGTTTTTTTCCTAAACTTGCCCAGACTGTGAATAGCACAGGGCATCACCCTCTCCAGCTACTTGAACTGGCTCTAGTGTATGAGAAACACAGACTACATGGAGGATTTATGCCATTAAATAACAAAAGTAAAATAAAACTTTTCAACATGAACAAGCATTAAGGGCTGAATTAAACATTACATAAAGAAAACTGAGAAAGTTAAAATCCACCTCATGGGAAAACTTGATTAGAAGTATGTGCAAGCAGTCTAAATAGGCAGGCTTTTGCTACCACTTATATTTTGCTGGATTTACATCTCCAGAACTTTCATTCCAAGTACTCAAATTACAATCCTACTATGTCAGTGCCACAGCTCTCTAAATCAAAGAAAAGACTGCAATCAGAGTGTCATACTTCACTGAACAAGAAACATCTCTCTGGTGCATTTAGGGTCAAGCATTATTAAAATGTAATCTATTGTTTCAATTCACTGTTCCCTTTCACTGCAGGAATTGCTGTTATGTTGATTAAAAAAATGCATTTGGAGAAATGCCGTAGTGACCCCCAAGATTACATCCACAAGATTTCACTCTCTCTGTCAAACAGACCATTCTCAGCTGACTACAGAAGAGCCTACAGTTACACCTCTGACACAAATGAAGACTTTTGCATCTTTTTTGGCTAGAATTAATGCACAAAGCAATTAAAAAAAAAAAAGTAAAAATTAATACAGGTTCAATATCTACTGCTTTTTGCACTACTCAAACAGTAGAAGCCTCAGTTCTGGGTGAACAAAATTTAATGATACAAATAACAGGTAAGGACACAGTAGACCTGCTATCAATTTCACAACATTTTTGGGGTTAAGAGAGATTACAATACATAAGAGTGGAAAAAGAACAGAAGAAATTTTATATCTCTGACAGAAAAACTTCTTGCTTTTCCCAGATGAAGCCCAGCCTATGGAAGTTACTTGGTACATTAGCTGTGACACAGTGGCATTTCATACTTCAAAACTAAAAGAACTCCAGGAGTACAAAACCAAACACACCAAACATCTCAAAAAAAGCAAACAAAACACCCTCAACAAATGAAACCCAAAACAAGCATAATGGAAACACAACTCTTTCCACAGTTCTCAAAAAAACCCCAAATAATTACCCTTCCAGGACCATTTTTGATAAAATTGATTTTTTTAAAATTTGTTAATATCTTATTTTCTTTACTAATCCTAGAAAATCAGAAGGTGGCTTCTGAAAACCAGACATTACTAATGACTGCTGTAATTAACAGTAGCAAGATGATAATCACACAAGCCTCTGTAGCTGGATTTCACTTGCTAGACAAGCCCTCACTGAGGTATGATAATTTCAGCTAAGAAAGGCTGTTTTCCATGACTAATCTCATTAGCTTCACTGGGAATAAAAATGATGCTAAACTTTATAGATCACTGACTAATGCCAGACAACATACAGGAAATTGTTTGACCTGTTTGTACTCATAATAAAGAAACCATTTCCCCTAAGGGCCTAGAATCTCAGTAAAAATTCAGTGCTGAGGTTATCTCATTAATGTTTGTGAAATATGTTGAGGTCTGGGATGGGAGCCACTACAGAAACAGTGTAATTTCCTTTGATAAAAGCAGAGGAAAACACACAGGAAAGCAAGCCTCTATTCTTGAAAGCAGAAGTGCCATATGAGCTCTTAATTGTTTACCATAATTATAAACTTACGAATCCTTAAAACACTACAGTCCCATTGGTGCAGCCTATTTTCTATAACAGAAGATGAAAAATGACAAGTTAGGTAATATTTTCGCACAGAACACAATTTACATATTATAATGGTCACAAACTCAACGTAAGTAAACACTTATGTTTTAGCAGGGAAAGATAAACATCACACTGGGATGTGCAGAGTGGTGTTTAGCCCATAAAAGACATCAGTTAATTCTTTTAATCTGTGTGATGCTCTCAAGGAAGCTGCAGGAGTGTGTTCAAAAGAGGAAAAAACAAATGAGGGAAAAAAAAAAGCAAACAAACCCAAACACACAGCAAATCAGCACACCAGTGAGGACAGTAAGACCTAGAAAACCTGATCTGTGAGGAAAGATTGAAAGGAAAGACATTGTGGTGGTAAAATTAATGTTTGAGAACTGAGAGGTCTGGCTAAGAAAGTATTTCACTACAATAATATCTTTTTTAACTAAAAGCTAACAGACTGAGATGGTATCCAACTCTCCGCTCAGGAGCCAGACTAATACGAGGTGGGCCACTCTTACAGCCTCCACAGTGGCACATTATTTACTGTCTGATTCCTCCCTTGAACCACGGCAGGTAGCACGCTGCTCGAATCCATCCCTCCCAGGGACGGACACCTGGCCTGAAGACTGAAATGAGTGTTTTCCCTCCACCTCCCTCTCTTTTTTTGCAAGCTTAGTCTCTGCAACCACTTGGAAGATGACAAGGGACATAGGGTGGGAGGTGCTGCCCCACTGTTCTCTCACCATGAGCACAGGGATAAAGCTTCTGTAAGACCTGCCCTAATTTGTACTTGTACTGATACGCACTTGAAGCACACAGATTCTTTAAAAAAAAGATTCATCTTGGAAAAGGAAAAACAGCCATTGTGTGAAGGAAAACATTTCTGGTTTCCCTAATTTCTCAAGAAAACATTAAGGGGTTTTTCATTGGCTTTTAAGAATATTTAAATTGAATTCCCCTCATGATCTCTTTTTATTTGTATTTATTTATTATCGTCTCGGTTGATCTACCTAACACAGAAATGTTAGCACATTTTGTGTTAGAATTCGGGAGGGATAAATTCCTGACCTCCTCAGGTCCTTTCGAATCCTGCTAATTATGGTTTTATAATATAAAGTTTTTTTAGGATTGAGGATACAAAGGGATCCTGAAACATTTATTTGCTGGGCACTGACAGAATGGCCCAAGAGCAAAAGTCTGAAAATAACCATAATGTACTCCAGAACCAGAGTGATTTATACCCTGCCTCCCTTACCCCATAATCACTCCCAGGGAAAAACCCTTAGAAATAAATTTATTCACACAATCCAAATACATACAGCATATTTACAAAAGCTTTAGAGAGCTTTTAAAAGATCCAAGACTAACATTTCATCATTTAATCTGATGAAACAGGAAAAAGCTCCCACAAACGTCATACAATAATGTTCTCAGTACCATGAAGCTATTTCAAAGCAAAGAGCTAATTTAATCTTCATATGACCATTCAAGGCTTCCAATTATCATATATAAGATTTATACTGGAAAAATCAAATACCTTCAATTAGTAATAACCCAAGTCAAATGATAATTTTCTCATGTTTATATTAAAGAAACCCAAACAAACCTTGGTCAAGACAAGAAAAAAAATAGAAAGCATTTCCCACATTTTATTTTGTTTGGGTAACGACTAAAAAGGAAATCTTCACAAAATTTTATATTAGAAAGGGAATGTTAAGGAAAACTGCAGATGTGTGAAAAGTGGGAGTTACAACGGAAAGTATTTTACCACAGTTGCTACTAGCAACTGATATATTGTTCCACACACTGTATAAAAATGCTCTGATTTACCTTTAGGTATCTTTCCATGAATATTAACTTTTGTGTTATAGTCTTTACTATCCTTCTACCTTCTACTATCCTTGATGAGAAGGCAGAGTCCAACACAATAATCCATAAGACAAGGAAATGACACAATTCCTACAGACACCATAAACAGCCTGGACACTAAACAACTTAAAAAGGCTAAAGATGACTATTTTGACCATTCAAAATCAACTGTTTTATGTTCATCTGTATTGTTTTGCTTTCAGAAAATGCAAAAAGATTGTTAAATAAAATAATGGAATTTGGAAATCACATAGCTCTATGTCATAAATAAACAATACGGAAATCGAAGAAAGCATTTGGGATGAACAATTTACCGAATTAACTTCATAGGAATTTATTTCCTGCTTTGTTAAAAAAAAAAAGGCATTTTTTGCAGCACAAGTAATTTTATATTCATTTATTACCCAGTTCCATTAGTACACTCTAAACAATTTGGCCACTGTTCAAGGAAATTACTCCTTTTTGCCCAAAATGCTGCACTACCTTTTGTATTTGTAATGCAAAAAATTCTTCCCATCTTGCTTTAAGTGAAAGAACAGAAACAAGAGTTCGACACTTCTACAGGATAAGTGAAATTCACCACTCTGTTATGTTCAAGTCAACATCCCATTAGACCTCTCATTTTGAGAGCCCTCCTTAACGACACAGTTAACACCAATTACTGATTTCTTCTCTGGTCAGTAGCCTTATGACACCATGGGCATGGTGGAACTTCTCTGGTTATGCAGAAAAAGGCTAATTGTTGCTGCTAAGAAGCTTTTTAGTTTTGAAATACCTAGTCCTTACAAATTTTTAAGTCACATTTGTCTCCTGCAGAAGCAGGAATGTAGTATCATGGGCACAGATCGTGATGTGAGATATAAAAACAAGATACCACAACCAGAGAATCCAAAAGAGTTGGCTTCCTCCCTTGCTCTCTCTATAGTCTGGCACCTGGGCCTCACAGGCTTTGCTGCACACTCAGACACATGAGTAGCCAGAACATTTTGTGACAATTGGATAACAAGTGAAAGCACTTGTTCCCAAAGGGTAAGAGACTAAGATCTCAACAATTAAGAAGCTGAAAAATTTATAGTTTAGGTACAGTTTTTGACATTTGTGTATCTCCACTGTTTTTCCCGCTGCTGTCGTCAAGGGTTCATTACCAAGTCTGTGCTCTCAGCCCTGTCACCAGAGAACAGAGCAATGTATAACACAGCAGCACATGCACCAAGATAACAAATAATGCACACCTCAAATCTCAGAGAAGTCATCCCTGAAGAAGACTGTTTATTCTGAAACTCCAAGCAGGGAAAGAACTGGGTTACAAATAGTTTTCAACAGAGGAAGCAGTATAGGTTTGTGGTAAATTGAATTGAAAATATATGACACTGAAATTTCTGTCTCTCAGGGAAGGTTCTAACCAGAAGACAAACAGACCAATGCTCCTTCTGGTGCCTCTGGAATCCCATGAATGTTCATGTTAACATAATGCACACAAAGTAGATACTCCTACTGGAACCTCATTACTACAGTCAATTGTTGGTAAAAGAAAAAAATTGCTAATATCTAAGTTAAGACTTCTAAGCACTCCACTGATTTTCAAAGATTTCAAAATCAGTAGAGCTTTGCCTCTGATTTTCATTAGATTAGACTGAACATTTGGAGTCTTAGCCACTAAAACCATTTTCTCTCTGAACTAACCTGTTTCTTCTGCCTCCAGATTAAACTCTGATGCAGGCCTCCTTTCTGAGCAGAGCTGCATTTTGGGATTAGTCACACACAGCTCTATTTCTTTAGCTTCAGTTAACAAATCACACCAGAGTGCTAATTAGTGAGGAGATGATTTATATTGACAGGCAAATATCATTCTAATTAATAATGATGAGAAAAGAACTACAGAAAACACCCTTGTGGTTTAACTGTAACACCATCACTGATGAATCATATAAATCCTATTTAACTATATGAAAAAGCTGTGATGAGAGTATTTTCCAGCTTCTCTTTTAATCAAAAACAATTGCTACAACCTCTTTTACAAACCACACTTTTGTCTAATTTCTTCTGTCTTCAAAGCTACAGAAAAGCTGGGGTCTCCCTGCCACCCCTTTCAGGAAATGGGTGCCTTATCCTCCCCTCTAATGTCCCACTAATACCCACACATCCCATTTCACCCACCCACTGAGCTTTTCTTAACTGGTTCTGAGTTCTGACTGAATCCACTGCCCAGCTGCAGATTAGCTTTCCCACAGGTGAGGCTGGTTGTACCCAGGAGTGAAAAGGGAGAGGGTTTTTATTAAATATATGCTGCAACTTGAGAAATCTGTACGAAAGAGGGACAGGGATTAACCACCTCAGGCATAAAATATTGTAGCAAGTTATAAAGCCATATTTGACCCCAGATTAAAGACCACTTATTTCCAGATAATTCTGGAAAACTGTGTCCAACACTCTCCCATTTGGTTAGAAATTACTTAATAGGTAGATTCATAAGAATTTATTAAATACTTAGAACACAGAAAAATCAGATCAATCAGATTTTCAACATTTTACTTTGCTTTTTTCAAGTTAATGATTGATGCAAATAGATTGATCAATTTATCCAATAATTTCACTTTTCAGGTTATCAAACAGATGGATACTGCTGTATCATCTGGATCTCAAAAACTCTAGAGACAAATATTTTAAAAAACTGAACAGTGATTCCATGTAGGAGCCTGTAGTAAGAGTTGTTTGACTGTTAAGAAGTCATTACCACTTTTGGCTCAATGTCATGTCCTTTCTGTTTTACAGCCCAATATTTTAGGAAAAATCTGACCATAGGTCCATACTACAAGAAATACTAAGACATAGTTCCATAGTTTCATTGCGTGTTCTACAGACCCTTTTTTTTTTTTATTAGCAGCCTCCACTGAGAATCTTAATGCCTCTTACTACCTCTTTAAAATGAGCAGGATGTCCATCCAAGCACCACTGAACACCTAGGAGCCAATTTCATAGCAAAGATTTTCTTTTTCAGCATAACAATAATTCTCCCCTGCTGCTATTATTGGGTTTTATGCATACTGTAAGACAGCAGTCGCGCATGAATAAAAATTATCTGATTAGAAATTCACTATCATGTCAAAGATACAGCTTCAGGAATGGTCACAACACCAAGGTCACTAGTTAGAAATACAAGGTGTCACATCAGGAAGGGCATAGAGTCCTCAGGATAAGTTATTACCCTTAATGGCTACTTAGGATGTTAAGGAAATTCAACCCTGTTTAAATGCAAGAGTTGTGATTAAAAAGCTATGTATGATTTCTGGTGTATAGCACTATTCTCAAAAGAATAAAAAGAATGTGCTTTAAACAAGAAAAAAAAAAGAACTGAAAAAACAAAGGGGAAAAAAAGCAGGCATTGATATGAGACATGAATCATATTCTAAAGCTCTTCAGTACTCAGGCAAATGTTCAAAATTACCTTGGCAAAAAGCAGATTGGTGCTGAAAGGATGTTCAGTGTTACAAGAAACTACTCAGAAGTTGCTAAAACTCTCTGGGCACACGTCTCACCTCTGACCATCTGAACATCCTTCTTCTAAGCCAAATAGATGCCAAAGTATTCTTTTGGCTTCTAACTTTCTAGCTCTTCACCTAACTTGGTGGGGTTTAATAATTGAAATTGTAGGGGAGGTTAGGCTGGTTGCTTGGAAAATTAGGCGGAGTTGCTAATGTTTGACACATTTCTTTTTTAATCCTTTAGAGAGAAATTTAAAATTCAATACAATCAAAGAAAATAAGCTGATAACTACCACTGTTAGTCCCTTCTTTGGATAAAAATTTAATAGTTTCAAAGAATTTTCCATCAGCTGTTCTGGGAAAATTTGTTTTCAAACATGATCTATTTCAACCTAACCCTTCCACAGAGAGTTGATTATGGACAAAATAGTAACTCTCTTGCCTTCTCTTGGACAATGTCTACCGTCCAGAATTCATATTTTTAGTCAAGTCTTTGAGGTGATGATTTTTAGCTCAGCTGTCATATTTTTACTTACAGAGATATCAGGTAGATATATTTCCATCTTTTGTGCTTGAATTATCTCTTGGTCTCAGGAACCCTAACTGCACTACACTTCTGCTCTCCCAAACTAAAGCAATCCACCTCCATCTCAGTCCTGTCGTTCTTGGAAAAACTGCTTCCTAATCACAGTACAAAAATCAATCTTGACCCAAAGACCTGAGTTAATGGTTACTTCTTTCAGTATCCCTTTCTCCTTTTTAGCATGAGGCACAGCATTCTCAATCTGATTGTTAATCGGCACACAGATTAATACTCAAATACATATTCAGATGTAGACTGGAAAGGTCTACAAGTCAGAGGAGGAAATGTAAGACACAGGTCTAATAAAAAAAGTAGAAGGCAGAAGTCAGCCTTATCAACTATGGATGACTCCATATTTCAAAATTTCATTACTCTCTTGGTCTCTTTATACACAATAGAAGGTCCTAAATCTACTACTAAAACTACAGACTGTTTGTTTTGTGATTACATTTGCATGGAAAAAAAAGCAAACTTAAATGAGCTTGCACTTGTTTTTTTCATGGTCAGCTGACACATCTCTCTTTTTCACCACCTTGTATTCTTCATAAAGATTTCACTCACTATGTTGTTCAGGCTCCATTTAACAGCCAGACTTTCACACATACACTACCCTCTCTGAGCCCAGGAATGGAATGAGCCATTTAATTGGGCTCTGATTACTTGATTGCTTCACAGTTTACTAATGATCTGCACACTGAAAGGAGAATCCAAATATTGCAAGAGGAATAGCAATGACATTGTGTTTTATGAGACTGTTCAGAAAAGCCTCCCACATACATATATCAAATGTGTCTTAATCTTTGATGCTAGCTATACTGCCTGCTACTTTCTATAATATTTGTGGGAAATAATACCTTTCAATCCTCTTTGAATCAACTGAATTAGCTAATTAACTACAGCTGTATTTGAGATAGATACTACCGGCCTCACTGTTTTTCCCTGTACTTTACAGTCTGGATACCAGCATGCATTAATAGAAATAAAGTGTGATTTTATCTCACTTAAGTGCAAGATAAGAATCAAATCTATTATCTGATAAAGGGCCTAATTATTTTTTAAACTGGTATCCTACACAGCACCTATACTTCTGAGCACTTCTGAGCTCTTGTGAGTAGCACAAATCACCTATTCAGATTGCATTTTTACCTATCCCTTAGGTAGCAGGATTTGCCTAAAGGCATATATCAAACAATAAAAAGTTTTCAATTTATATTTACATTTATCTGATTTATATAGACACATACACAAAGGTGCACATGTTAATAACACCCATTCTCTTTCATCCACAAAGTAGAAAATGTGCTTAGAAACCGGAACAAAAACTAAAATTAAATATGCAAATGTATTAAGTCCTCTCTTTGCTTTATTCTTATTCTCCTAGGACTTAATTTTAAAAACTAAGTCACACCAATTCTGTTGACAATTAACCTATTGTGTTCCTGTCACAGAATATAGAAGGTTTTTACATGGTAAAGAAAATCACCCCAAGTGCAGAATCACCAAGAAAACCAAAGCAAACACTTTCCCCCAGAATTAGATTCAGGCAGATGTCTAGAATGAGTCCTGAGGTCACTGAAATTAGGAGTCCGCAGCATGCATCAGAGAACTGCAGAGCTACACTGTAACAAGTGCAATAAATATATTCCAGGGTATGGTCTGTCCTTTTAGTTGCCTCCACACTACTACAAACAGGTTGTGATATAAGTGTACCTATGTTGTCTCTGTAATTGCAGACTCGGTTATTTTTGATATGTCGACAGATCTCCAGTGCTTATTCAAGAAAATATTTGCCACCAATTTACCATGTAACTTTTCTTTTTGACAAAATAAGGAGAAAATAAACTGTTCTTGGCAATGTACTTGAACATTGCCAATGCAAACTAATGACATCTAAGCAATGTGGAACTCTTACACTTCATGTAATGAAAAAATATACAGAAAAACTGACAACAATAACAAAAAAACCCCAAATGAGTCTAACGGTGTAAAAGCTTTGGTGACAGCTACAAGTACTGCACCAAAACATCTACTTCAGAATTTGTGAGGGTTCTTTTTCTTCCTATTTTTTTTTTTCTTGAGAGTTAGAGAATTAGGTTACCAAGTATGCTAAAAGCCAGCCACTAAAGCAAAACTAGGCATGTGCAACGAGACAGAGCCATCTCAACATCCCCCGGGTACAATTAGCATATATTCACTTACTGTGCAGCAACTACTTGGTCACTTCTTCCCAATTTCTATAGGCAGGAAGTGCCTTTAGCTCATCTACTTTGGATTGTCTCAAACTGGCAGGACTTTCATTACTGAAAATAGACTACCAAGGATGACAGGACTGATGGGATTTTTCCCTGCTTAGATTAGGCTTTATAGAAAATTTTGGGAGCCTTTATTGTGCTGGATACCTTAACTTCACTCAATCTTGAGGCTCTATAGCTGCAAAAGACTAATAAAAATATTGATCACCCTAATTTTTACAGTTTTGTGACTGTGGACTTGACAAGACTAAATGCAACACTGAGAAAGGCTGACACTTCCCACAATGGAAGGCTGATCAGAAGAAAATTATGCCGAGTATCCAGTAGAAAGCATTCTTCATTACCTTAGAAGATTGCTTTCACAGCTTTTGGTCTGGAAACCATTAAAATGTTTGATAAGATTTAGCACTCCTTCAGTATTGGTGCTTGCTCAGCTGTGGCACAAAGCTACAAATTCTTCTTACTAAAAAGCACCTGGGCAGATAGCCTTCAAATCACTTTGCTTCCTTCTTGCCTCTTCTGGCCACTTGGATATCAGAGAGGCAACTCTGATCAAACACATGCCAGCTTTGGAAAACAACTATCAGAAATAAATATTTCAATTCCACCACAGAAACCTGAGTGGAGCAGTCAAGGCATGAGAGCCAATGGCAGCATAACTGCAGACTTAGGCAATTATTTGAAATGCCACCACAACTGTAGGACTGGCCTGAGAACTGAAAGCTGAGTAGCTTTCACTCACTTTTAGTAGGTCTCACACAATAAAGCATTTACAGCTGGCTTAAAACAATCTTCTATGAAGTGGCTTCAATAATGTGACTAAACCATACCTTTGAATACACTTGTGGTAAATATCTTACAATTTGAGGAAAACCAGCTCCCTCTTCCCTCTGGTTGTGAGAGAATTACTGACTCCCACGCTAGGAATCCTGTACATGCAGATGACACAATCAATTACTGCTAAAAAAAACCTTAAAGCACTGAGTCAAGTACAATATTGATGTCTAAGAACCTTTAACTGTTCTTCCTGCAGTAGGAGCTTTTCAACTCATGTTGAAAGCATGTCAAGTTCTCTCATTGCCAAGATGGCAAGCTGTTTTGCTGCTGTTGTTCTTCCAGATCATCCACAGAAAGACTGAGATTTAAGTTCCCTTAGGCTTAAACACACAACTTGCTCCTTCAGCTGGCTGTCAGAACTCTCCTGGCTGAGCCACATTTATAACTGTGCTGTTTTGGGCTGGGGTAGAGTTAATTTTACGCCATTTCCTCTCCCATGTGGGCAATACGCAAAGGAAATTCCAAGCTTCCTACTTGGAATTACCACTACAAGATGCAATCATTACACTGTCAATTTTACACCAAAGGTATACAGATCCCTTTCTGACATTCTACATAACTCTGAATATACAGAATCTATCTTTTCACTGCTTGAAAAATCCTCAGTTCTCACATGGAATGATCCATCCCACAGTAGAAAGTCAGCCCCTTTCTGAACCACTACCATTTTGTTAGCCATGTCTCAAAGACCCAACTGCTTCTAGGTTCTTTCCTAGAAAGAACTGCTATACTTACTTTCCCTAGATCTCAGCTTTCACTCTAACACACTTCCATTAGTCCTGTCCAGCATTCAGAAGCAGTTAAACATACCAACATCAATGAATGATACAGGAATTATGCCACCAGCAACACCTTCCATCAAAGGAAAGAAATATTAACGTAAAATGGTAAGGGTGTGCCCTTTCAGTTCCTTACCTTTTGTCTGAAGTAAAAAGCCAAGAAAAAAACTAGGCTTCTTACCAGAACTTCCATGTGCCATTTATTCTCCATGGCTAATATTGCTAGAGTCCAGAAGCATAAAAATAAGCCTAATAAACATGCCTTTCTGTCTGTTCTATTATTAATACCAGGGGATGGGGTTCTATAGCAAGCTCTTGAACCAGCCCGGGCCCTGCCTGTTGATAACAGTGATAAACTTGAGAGTCTTGCAGGAGTTGCCCTGGCTTGAAAATTGCTTTGAGATCTTTGTGCTTTGATGAACGATATCCAAGAGGAGGCCGTAATTACAAAGCCACAGATTAAATAGGTGTATTCAGTATTTTCACTTCGGCAATAAATGTGTCCAGATCTATCCACAATGGGAAAAAGCTTTCAAAACAATCTAACTCCTCCTGAAAGTTCTACAAAATAGCAGAGTAAGATCAAATTCAGGAGCAGAAAGACAGTACTGGAGTTCATCTCTTTTTATAGAAGCAAAGTGATTTTAGGTGTTCTATAGTACATAGAAAGTAATTTAAAAAATATTAGAAACCTCATGCAGCAGGATGCTAGAAATTATAGTCTGCAGGCCTCTGAAATGATAGTCTATAACTCACAAAGAAATCATTATAACCAGTTTAGAATTTAAAAAATCTGAACAAAACCACTCTCCTTTATCCTTGGTTATCCTTTTTCCCAAAGGCAAAATTTGTTTTCTTATTATTATTTGTCATTTTTACAAACTTTACTGTCATACTGTAGCACTAACACAGCATCATGTGAAGTGTGCTTGGAATAATTTTTTCTTATTTTTGGGGGGAGTCCTCTAATAATAGAATTGAATGCATAGGGTCCACATCATAAAGAGCTGAACAACAAAAAAACCCAAGAGGAATGCGAGGGATGCTGCCCCTCTAATAACAGATACATCTCTTTTGAGTTGTTCTCCCAACAGGCTGCAACTCACTCTTACTCCATTGCTTTTCTTTATCTCCATGGCACAGACCAGTTATTATTGAATGAAGATAAACAAAAGGCTTCAGCATCCTACCTACCTTCCTATTTTTACAGCTATTTCTTAAAACATACATCATCATACATTCTCAGATTCTACTCTGTACACATCCCATTGTGTATTTTATAGAGAAATTTCAGTAAATCAGCATCCCCTGTTCTGTGGTCTTCCTTATAAAATAGCATTACTAAGCCCAGATTCTTGAATTGATAAACCAACAATGCTCTAGAAAATGGATTGGGGGAAAAAAAAAAAAAAAAAAAAAAAAAAAAAGAAAAACCAGTTCACTCAGCCTTTGCCAGAGAAATGGCTGGTAGTAGAGGGGTGGAAGAATGAAAATTCTGACTCAGCATTTATTTTTCAGTGCCCTTTGGACCAAGTCAGTATCAAGAGTGAACTCTACCAAGATAAGCTGTAACAGTTCCTGCCACAGAGCAGGGACATAACACAGGATAACCAAACAAGACTATAACAGAGAGAGCTGAAAAGTTTAAAATCCCAATCCACTTCAGTCTCTTGTGACAAAAATCATTGTTTCTGCAGCAAAACAAATACACAGAATAGGAATAGCCAGGTGGAGAGGAAGAAGACAAAATTTTTCTCATGCTGCTTTCATTTATTCCTCAGAGAGCACTGCAGCTGCAGGGAATCCTGAGTAGATGTTCACGACCAAAATTAATGTTACGTAAAAAGAACAAACATGAAACTCCTCATTCTCCGTTTTGCTGCTTTTGTTGCTAATACAAATCCTTTACACACCTCACTGCATGTGGCCATCATTCTTTTAAGTACCTGACAAACCATAAGCACAATACCCTAATCCTTCACTGCAAACAGCTCCATAAAAACTGACAACAGTTTGTTTGTAAGTATAGCCATCAAATTAACAAAATGCTTTTTTCTTCCAAGGAAATTCGCCATTTAAGGGGAGGGAAGCAGGCAAGCATAACTGTGCACCACCACCTGTGTGGTGCTGTATGAGTGACTCATTTCTTGTCACAGTTAAGTGCACATTGCACAGATGGAGCAACCCATTGATATTCAAGCTTTGTGTGTTAACATCACACACCTTTTTCAACTAGAGTAGAATTCAAGTCAGTGAATGAAAGAAAGAACATGCAGGTGAGATGCTGCTCCCTATTACTATATATATTTCCAATTCCTTAACTGAAGTTATAAAGTTGCACTGGCACTGTGGCATAACCCAAGTAGTGTACCCATAAAGATATCCAGCACAAATAAAGACTGAAAGAGTTCAGAGAACCAAAACCTAATAATGTGTATCATAACAGAAGTGTAATTTTCACCTGACTTAAAAGTAATACCCTCAATGGGAAGAAATGCAGGAGAACTGTGTAGAGCTCAAACTACTCAGACTCTAACACATCTAACAATTCTGCAGAGCCAGACAACTGGTACCACAAACTTCAGACAAATGTGAAACTGCCCAGAGATCTAAAGCATGAAGTTTTGGTCAAAGCACATGAGAAAGAAAGGGATCTCTGAAGATAAGGAAAGGAAAATAAAATGAAGAAGCATCAGAGAAAAAAATCGGAAAAAGTCTGTAAGAGATTGTGGGTGTATGTAAAGATAAAGACTGCCTGGAAAATGCTGGCTGATACTAGCAAAGAATCTCCCCTTGATTTGATTTCATAGAATAGTTTGGGTTGGAAGGGACTTGAAAGGCCAACTAGTCCACTCATCCTGCAAAGAGCAGGGAAATCTTCAATTAGATCAGGCTGCTCAGAGTCCTGTCCAACTTGACCTTGATTGCTTGACTCCCAGGCATGGGACATCCACCTCCTCTCTGAACAACCTGCTCCAGTGTTTTATCACCCTCATTGCAAAAAACTTTTCTTATATCCAACCTAATTCAACTCTCTGTTTAAAACCATTACTGCTTGCTCCATCGCGGCAGGCCCTGCTAAAAGCTTTGTCCCCTTCTTTCTTACAGACTCGCTTCAAGGACTGGATGACCGCTGGGAGGTCTTCCCAAAGCCTTCTCTTCTTCACTCTGAACACACCCAATTCTCTCAGCCTTTCCCCATAGGAGAGGATTTAACCAAAGATTTCATTAATGATCAGAGGCAACTTCACTAATGCACAGAGAAATTTGACTTAATACATCTATTATTCTTAACTGGGATATTATCAGAGATATCTGCTTTCATCAAGAATTNTTCAGACAAATGTGAAACTGCCCAGAGATCTAAAGCATGAAGTTTTGGTCAAAGCACATGAGAAAGAAAGGGATCTCTGAAGATAAGGAAAGGAAAATAAAATGAAGAAGCATCAGAGAAAAAAAATCGGAAAAAGTCTGTAAGAGATTGTTGGTGTATGTAAAGATAAAGACTGCCTGGAAAATGCTGGCTGATACTAGCAAAGAATCTCCCCTTGATTTGATTTCATAGAATAGTTTGGGTTGGAAGGGACTTGAAAGGCCAACTAGTCCACTCATCCTGCAAAGAGCAGGGAAATCTTCAATTAGATCAGGCTGCTCAGAGTCCTGTCCAACTTGACCTTGATTGCTTGACTCCCAGGCATGGGACATCCACCTCCTCTCTGAACAACCTGCTCCAGTGTTTTATCACCCTCATTGCAAAAAACTTTTCTTATATCCAACCTAATTCAACTCTCTGTTTAAAACCATTACTGCTTGCTCCATCACGGCAGGCCCTGCTAAAAGCTTTGTCCCCTTCTTTCTTACAGACTCGCTTCAAGGACTGGATGACCGCTGGGAGGTCTTCCCAAAGCCTTCTCTTCTTCACTCTGAACACACCCAATTCTCTCAGCCTTTCCCCATAGGAGAGGATTTAACCAAAGATTTCATTAATGATCAGAGGCAACTTCACTAATGCACAGAGAAATTTGACTTAATACATCTATTATTCTTAACTGGGATATTATCAGAGATATCTGCTTTCATCAAGAATT